>CM072936.1:7512057-7581566 GCA_036971965.1 Nyctalus aviator | reverse complement strand
TGGTGAAACTGAGGCTCAAAGATGTTCAGTTGTTAAATGAAAGAACTGTGATTTGATCCAGGAAGTCTAAGCTTCAGAAATTGTTCTCTGAATCATTGAATTCCTCTCCCTGTCCCTCTCGGGCTCCCTCTCCCTCTCCCTTTCTTCCTTCTCCCTTTCCCTCTCCCTCTCCCTCTCCTTCTCCCTGTCCCTCTCACTCTTCCTCTCCCTCTCCCTCTCTCACTCTCCCTCTCTCTCTCCCTTTCATTCTCCCTCTCCCTCTCTCACTCTCACTCTCACTCTCCCGCTTCCTTCTCACTCTCCCTGTCCCTGTCCCTGTCCCTTTCCCTGTCCCTGTCCCTCTCCCTCTCCCTCTCCCTCTTCCTCTCCCTCTCCTACTCCCTGCCCTTCTTCCTCCCCCTCTTCATCTCCCTCTCCTTCTCCCTGCCCCTCTTCCTCTCCTTCTCCTTCTCCCTGCCCTTCTTCCTCCCCCTCTCCCTCTCCCTCTCCTTCTCCTCCTCTCGCTTTCCCTCTGCCTCTAAACCCAGGCCAGGCCCCTTGGTGTGATTCTGGCTTCCCACAGAACCCACCAAAGCAGCCTTTCATTAGGCAATGCTGAGTGTATTGCACACAACGCGAGGGCGAGCACCACCTTGGCAGGGTCTTAATAGCACCTCGGAGGGAGGAGAGCAGAGCCAGGATCTTAATTAGGTTTCGGGGGGTCTTTCAACGTGGGGATGTGACGAGGATTGGGGATGTGTAATAATATAGCTTAGAACTGGCAGTCATGGCAAAGTGATGTTTCCGAAAAGAATTCAAAGTGTCTTAAATAGTAAATAGTCTTTTAAATTTTTAAAATTTTATTTTTCAATTACAGTTGATGAGTCAATAGTCTTCTTGATATAATTTATTGAAAAGTTGAAAGGTCTGCCGAAACCGCTTTGGCTCAGTGGATAGAGCATCGGCCTGGGGACTGAAGGGTCCCAGGTTTGATTCCGGTCAAGGGCATGTACCTTGTGTTGTGGGCACATCCCCAGTAGGGGGTGTGCAGGAGGCAGCTGATAGATGTTTCTCATTGATGTTTCTAACTCTCTATCCCTGTCACTTCCTCTCTCTAAAAAAATCAATACAATATATTTTAAGAAAATTAAAGACAGTTATCCAATAGGCACACTAGCCTTAATTATTAATTTTTTTTTTAAAGAAAAGTTGAAAGGTCTGGTGTTTATTTAAATGGGGTTTTTTTTTGGGGGGGGGGAATTCTTGAAGGTTACAATATTTGCAACTTTGATCTTCCCGGACAAGAATGTCTTAGACCAGTAGAGTCCTATTGATGAAGCCCATGGAACAAGAAAGCCTTATGAACGTAGACAGTAAACCGGGTGGAAATAATATGTTACTTCTCTGTAAAGTGGAAATAATAACATCACGGGAAGTTGCTTGGGCGTGCTCAATATTATATCGCCTTTCTTGAGACAAAGCGAGGCCCGTCGCTGGTGTGCGATGAATGGGTCCCGTCTTCTTGACCCGTAACCTCTGTCCGGTCATTTTCCAGAGTTCGGGGGAAATGCCCTCAGCATGTCCTGCATCTTCCCCTCCGTCTACAGAAATAACGTGATCTCCGAGTGCGTCGAGAATGACAACAACAAGCTCTGGTGTCCAACCACAGAGAATATGGACAAGGACGGGATGTGGAGCTTTTGTGCTGACACCAGTAATCCGGGGGTGGGGGGGGGGTGGGAACCGGGTGGGCGGGGCAGACCCTTCCTTTATTTACTCAACAGATGCCCCTCCAGCCCCATGTGAGCCAGTCACTGTGCGGGGCTCTGGGGAGAGAATGAGGCAGAGTCCTGTTCTCACTGGTTTGATGAACAAGTAGCATAAATATGACTTTTAAGGGTGTTTGTTTGGTTTTTTGCCTTGTTTTGTTTTGTTAATCCTCACCCAAGGATATTTTATCCATTGATTTTTTTTTTTTTTTTTAGAGCGAGTGGAAGGGAGGGAGAGAGTGGGGAGAAAGAAACATTGATGTGAGAGGCACATCAATAGGTTGCCTCCCATGTGTGCTCCAACCAGGGCCAAATATTGCACTGCAACCCAGGCACATGCCCTTGACCTGGAATTGAACCTGAGACCCTTCAGTGCATGGGGCAAACTCTAACCATTGAGAAACACTGTCCATGGCAATATTTAAGGTTTTTTTTTTAATCCTACATAATAAAATCTAATATGATAAGTGTCCAGTTGACCAGTTGGCCATTCAACCAATCAAAATACAGTATGCTAATGATATGCTAAGGTCACTCAACCGCTCACTATGACGAGCACTGTCCACCAGGGGGAAGATGCTCCAACCGGTAGGTTAGCTTGTTGCTGGGGTCCATCAGATCAGGACTGAGCAAGACAAGCCAGGCAGGCCCTGGAGCCCTCCCACGGTCTCTCCCCAGCTGGCCAACCTCTCATGCCCCTCCCCAGCCCTAATCATGCACTGGTGGGGTCCCTCAGCCTGGCCTGCACCCTCTCACAATCCGGAACCCCTCAGGGGATGTCAGAGAGCCAATTTCAACCCAATCCCACAATTCAGGCAGAGGGACCTCACTGGTGCACCAAGCCTCTAGTCTATTAATAAGAAAACTAGAAGGGTAAGAAAACCAGTTCAGCCGAAACCGGTTTGGCTCAGTGGATAGAGCGTCAGCCTGCGGACTGAAAGTTCAATTCCGGTCAAGGGCATGTACCTTGGTTGCCCAGTAGGGGGTGTGCAAGAGGCAGCTGATCGATGATTCTCTCTCATCAATGTTTCTAGTTCTCTATCCCTCTCTCTTCCTCTCTGTGAAAAATCAAAAAAAATAAATTTTTTTTTCCATATATATTTTATTGATTTTGTACAGAGAGGAAGGGAGAGAGATAGAGAGTTAGAAACATTGATGAGAATCATCGATCAGCTGCCTCTTGCACACCCCCTACTGGGGATATGCCCGCAACCAAGGTACATGCCCTTGACCGGAATTGAACTTTCAGTCCGCAGGCTGACGCTCTATCCATTGAGCCAAACCGGTCCCAGCAAAATATTAAAAAAAAAAAGAAAGAAAAGAAAAGAAAAGAAAGAAAAGAAAAAGAAAACCAGTTCAAAGGACAGATTTCTTCACTGAAATAATATAATCAGTGAAGAAAAGAATGCTGAGCAGAAACAAGATTGCTAAATCCTGTATAATAAAAGCCTAATATGCAAAAAAGGCAGAATGACTGGTGGAACGACCAGTTGCTATGAGGTGAACTGACCACCAGGGGGGCAGATGCTCAATGCAGGAGCTTCCCCCAGCCCCCAGGTCCCAGGCCAGCCAAGGTGGGTGCCAGCATCTCCCTGCAGGTCGCCCCACTGGTTGCCCCGCAGATTGGCCCTAATCATCAGCCAGGCCTAGGGATGCTACCCATGCATGAATTTCGTGCATCAGACCTCTAATTAGGTATAAAATACATTCACATCTAAAGTGGTTATCAAAGTTTTGGGGTTATTGACATCTCTATTGAGCCAAAATTATTCAAAACACATCAATCTTCTACCAGTTACAGCATCAGGGCCTCCAATCCGTAGCAGATAGGAAATCAAACAAAGTTATATGTCCCTTCAGCAGCCGTCTGCAAACTCCCACCTATGGGCCGAATCTAGACAAACTTTTCTTTCTTTTTTAAAATGACTTTTGGGGGGGGTTTCTAGAGAGAGAGAAGGAGAGAGGGGAGAGGGAAGAGAGGGAAACATCAATTTACTGTTTCACTTGTTTGTGCATTCATTGGTTCATTCTTATGTGTGCCCTGACCGGGATTGAACCCACAATCTTGGTGTTTCAAGCGACGCTCTAACCAGCTGACTAACCTGGCCAGGGCTGGACAAATGCTTCTTCTCATACAGCCCCTGATCCAATGATAGTTCTTACATGTTTGTGTACGCTTTAAAAAAGAAGAAGAATCCCATTTTGTGACAGGTGAAAATGACATGCAATTCAAAATTCAGGTCCACCTCAGTCATTAAAGCGTCAGCCCATGCACCAGGGGGTCACGGGTTCAATTCCCAGCCAAGGGCACATGCCTGGGTTGCAAGTTCAATACACAGTTCAGTTGGGTGCCTGCAGGAGGCAACCAATGGATATGTCTCCTCTCTCTCTCTCTCTCTCTCTCTCTCTCTCTCTCTCTCTTCCCTCCCTTCTACTCTCTCTAAAATCTAACGGGGGCCGTAACCGGTTTGGCTCAATGGATAGAGCGTAGGCTTGGGGACTGAAGGGACCCGGGTTCGATTCCGGTCAAGGGCATGTGCCTTGGTTGCGGGCATATCCCCGGTAGGGGGTGTGCAAGAGGCAGCTGATGGATGACTCTCTCTCATCGATGTCTCTATCTCTCTCCCTTCCTCTCTGTACAAAATCAATAAAAATATATATTTTAAAAAATAAAAATAAATAAATAAATAAATAAATAAAACAAACCTAACGGGGAAAGTGTTCTCGGGTGAGGATTAACAAAAACAGAACAAAATCCAGGGTCCGTACGTAAAGTCTCACCAGCTCGCAGACATGCCCATTGCTTACGGATTGTCTGTGGCTGCCTTCCCGCCACAATGGTGGCATGGAGATGGTGGCACTCTGCGTGATGCTCAAAGCTGCACCATCTGGCCCTTTTCAGGAAGTGTGCTGGCGCTGAGCTAGAGAACCGGGTGACCCTTAGGAGCCTGGCTTTGGCAGCAGACAAGGTCATACGGCAATTCCTTAGCTCTTTTTCGCGTTTCAGATCCTTTTTGTTAATGGCCAATCATCAGTGCCTGAAAGCAGCTTCTTCCCTGACACATTTTCTTCTTTTTTTCTTTTTTCTTTTTTAATATATTTTATTGATTTTTTTACAGAGAGGAAGGGAGAGAGATAGAGGGCTAGAAACGCTGATGAGAGAGAAACATCAGCCAGCTGCCTCCTGCACAGCCCCCCTGACCGGGGATGTGCCCGCAACCAATGTACATGCCCCTGACCGGAATCGAACCTGGGACCTTTCAGTCCGCAGGCCGACGCTCTATCGACTGAGCCAAACCTGTTTCAGCCCTTAACACATTTTTTCCCAGAGAAGCATGGCGGCCGCCCTGAGCTTAGGGAAGGAGCTGGCGCTCCAGTGCTCTGCGTGGGGCCATTTAAACGCAGGAAATCACCAATGAAAAGGCACAAAAAGGCGAAGGGGGGAGGATTGCGTGTGCCCCAGGACGGCCCTCTGTGCAGCAGGAGAGCGGGAGGCGGGGGAGTGGCCTGCTGGCCTTGGGCTAGGGCCTCAGGCCTCAGCGACTCCTTTTCTGCCACTTAGTGTGTCCACCAAGGACTATAGACCTGCCACCAGCATTGATTGGGGGGCCCTACGTAAATGTCAGCGAGCAGGCGGATCCTCAAATTGGGGGTCTGTGACTAGACAGGACCCACTGTAACTTGCCCCCTGCGAGCCTCACTCCACTCCCCGGCTCTTCCAGGGACAAAGCTCTGTCCCTCCCCCGCCACCTCTGACCCCTCCTGCTTCCCCTCGCCCTCCCCCAGCCCCACTCCGCACACTCAGCTCCTTTCCAAAGGCAGAGAAGTCCTCTGGCATTTAGGTCTAGCCCTGTGGTCGGCAAGCTGTGGCTCACAAGCCACATGCGGCTCTTTGGCCCCTCGAGTGTGGCTCTTCCACAAAACACCACGGCCTGGGCGAGTCTATGTTGAAGAAGTGGCGTGAGAAGAAGTTTAAGTTTAAAAAATGTGTCTCTTCCAAAGACATTTCAATCGTTGTCCTTTTGACATTTGGCTCTGTTGAGGAATGAGTTTGCCGACCACTGGTCTAGGCCAGCGTTTCATCACTCCCCCGGGAGCCGGGGCTGGGCCCACACCACAGGCCTGCGCTTTCACAAAGGCCCAGGGATAACCACCGCCTGGTCTCCTTCTTCTCCAAGGGGTCACCTCCCTGGTGCCCGGCCCCCCCTGCCACTTCCCCTTCAAATACAAGAACAAGAATTACTTCAACTGCACCCGCAAAGGCTCCAAGGAGAACCTCCTGTGGTGCGGAGCCTCCTACAACTACGACCAGGACCGCACCTGGATGTACTGCTGACGCCGGGTAAGACCATGGGGGCGGGGGGGAGGCGGGGGGGGGTAGGGAGCGCAGAGCGCAGGCGCAGGGACCAAGCCTGGAGCGTGGCTGGTGTGAACGTGGGTCAGGGAGCACCCAGGGGGCAATTGGGGGGGCACACGGTTGATGGGAAGGTGGGATCCTTTCCTCCCAGCGTGTGTGATCTGCCCAGGTTCCCAGCCAGGCGAGCTGCCTCCCCTGGAGACCAGATTGAGAGTGTATGTTTGGGGGATGATGCATGAGGGAAACTTCCCACATGAGAAAGCTGGGAGACATCGGGGTGCCCGTGCCAGGCGGGAGAGCAGGGGGAGGAGGTGGGCGAAGCTGTGCAGACCCAGGATTCCAAGTGCGGGTCTGGGAGCTCTGAGTGTGAGCGAGTAGGATCGTGCGATTCCTCCAGCCAGAGCTGCTGGGAAAAGACGGCCTTCCGGTCCCAGGCAGCCCTACTGTGTGGGCAGCCCGCCACCCCCAACGCTGCGGGGCTAACCGAGGGACAGGCGGGGTCCCTGTTTCTTCCTGGTCCTCGGCGCTTAAGCCAGCTCCCTCTGCAGGACCAGCTCTCTCCTCCCTTTTATTCCTCCGGAGTCCCTCCTGGCTTCATTCTCTCCGTGCCGTTCAGGACTCTCAGGCGCATGACTTGAGTGCATCCCTGAGAGTTTTGCAGCAGCTGGGCCCCGGTTTCCCGAACCGGCTCCTGGGGTTGGGGGGGGGTGGGGTGGGCGGTGGTTGTTGCATTGCTGCCCGTTCTTATGTCAGCACCGCGCATGCGTTCACTGATCGTCTGTAGAAGAGACTTTACAATCCACAAGCATCTGTGGCCGCCAGTGGGTGACCATTTTACATAGTTTATTAGGATACTTTTCTGCAAGAGCTGTTGCTGGGATAAAGATTAGGGGGGAAAATATTTTTATTTTTTTTAAAAATCTTTAATATATTTTATTGATTTAGAGAAGAAAGGAGAAGGAGCGAGAGATAGAAACATCCGTAAGGAGAGAATCATGCCTCTTGCATGTCCCCTACTGGGAATTGAGCCTGCAACCCGGGCATGTGCCCAAACCGGGAATCAAACCGTGACCGCCCGGTTCATAGGTCGATGCTCAACCACTGAGCCACACGGTCCAGGCAAAAGTGAGAAGATTTTAAGGCTCTCAGTACAAAGGGCTTTCTGTTGACAGTTCAGACCAGTGGTGTGAAGTTGTCCATCTTGCTGTATTGCCCGCATCAAAGAGTATTTTTTAGCCTTGACTGTTTGGGCGAAAGAAAACGCTTGGCAGTGCTCCGATTGGACATGACCCCAGTTATGGGGCAGGAGGGATGTCAGGGCCCAAGGGAGAGACTTCCGTTCGGGGAGACGGAGCAGAAGGAGCAGGGACCGTCGCCCCGAGATTTGCCCTCCATCCCCGGTCTGCGCGGGGCTGGCGGATGCCCGGCGCCCCGTGGTTTCTGTGGGTGCTGGTTAGTCCGGAGCGGGCTGGGGGCGCTCTGTGCGGATTCGGGGCCCCAGCGGAGCGGGGAGGCAGTGCTGGCCGCTGACCTGCCCGTCCTTCCCGCAGCTTGGAACCGGCTTCAGCGACGAGGAGCTGGAGGAGTGCCACCAGACCCTGCAGGTGAGCGGCCCGGGCTCCGGTGCCACAGGCAGGGTCAGGGCAGCCGGCTTCGGGGGTGCAGGTCCCAGCTGGGCGGCCACTCGCCAGTGCCGCCAGTCAGGGCCCGTCTCCCCGCGCTCAGAGCCTCGGCCGCAGCGGGGGGCCGTCTCGGGGCAGGGCGCCCTTGTGGGGTTCCCTGAGTGGATCCTTAGGGTGCTGGCTGAGTGTTTGAGGTCATGGTCACAGGTGTTCTGGGGGTGACTGTCCTTTGTGCTGGTATCTGTGATTCAGTTCCTGTCTCTCTCTCTCTCTCTCTCTCTCTCTCTCTCTCTCGGTCTCTATCCCCACCTCTCGGGGTCTCTGTCCCTCTCTCTGCCTCTGTCAGTCTTAATTTCTGTCTCAGCTCCCAGGGTCTCTGTCTTTCATTTATTCCTTCTCCCATTTCTCCCCACCCCCCATTCCTGGCTTTGTGCTTTAAGGAATGTTTGTGTCTCTATCTTCCGCCATTTACCTCACTCCCCAACCCCCCCAACCCCGGATCTTGATTCTGAGACCCGAGATCCTCTCTGCCCCTCCTCTGCTCCCTGCAGGCCCTGGTGGTGCCCGCCCCTCGCTCCTACGTCCGGGCGGGCGGCGCCGTGGCCCCGGACCACTGGCTGGAGCCCCGCACGGTGTGGGAGGTCAGGTGCGCGGACCTCTCCCTCTCGCCCATCTACCCCGCTGCCCGCGGCCTGGTGAGTGAGTGATGGGTGCGCCTGAGGTAGAGCGTCCGCAGAAATTCCTGACGGGAGAAGGGGGAGGCCCTTCCTGGGGGGATTGGGAAACCCCGAGCTCGCATCTTATTTGGGTGTCAGATAACTGGGCCAAAGTTTTTTGTTTTATTAAAAAATAAATATATCTTATTGATTTTTTACAGAGAAGAAGGGAGAGGGATAGAGAGTTAAAAACATCAATGAGAGAGAAACATTGATCAGCTGCCTCCTGCACACCTCCTACTGGGGATGTGCCCATAGCCAAGGTACATGCCCTTGACCAGAATCAAACCCGGGACCCCTGAGTCCACAGGCTGATGCTCTATCCACTAAGCCAAACCAGTCAGGGCTATTTTATTTATTTTTTATTTTTTATTTTTTTTATTTTTATTTTTTAAGAGAAAAGCCCCAGGAGTAGAAAGAAAACAGTGAAATTGCTGATTCACACTCAGCTCTTAAGTAATTTTTGAAAACACGGTTCTTCTAAGGAAAAGCTTATGACACGGGCTGTTCCATTTCTGTCTTACCTGTAATTAATCCCCACACCACCTGCTGTCCAGGTCCTTCTCTCCTCGTGGTTCGGTCCTCACCGCGGGGAGGGCAGGGCCGCGGAGGCGCTGCCGGCGCCCAGCGCGGGCTCTGAGCTCGTTTTCTCCGCGGGAGAAGCGGGGTCTCACGTTTACCTCTGAGATTTCTTCCCATCTTTCCATCCAGCAGCCGCTTTTCTGGTTAGAAGCGGCTTCCCTGCAAAGGCGGAGCCTGTATTTGGGGTCGCATTTCTCTGAATCTTCTCACTCATGAAGTCAGGGTCCCGGGACCAGGTGTGGGAGCAGCCTGGGCAGCGGGTGCTGTGCCAGCAGCAGGCACCTGTGAGCACGTGTTCAATCCTCAGGCGCCGAGCAGCCCGGCCCTCAGGGGGGACCAGAGCCCGGGAGCTGAGGGACTGGCCCCTCACGGGCCTCACGGCTCCCGGGAGTGGGGGGCTGGGATCTGACCCCACAGTCTGGTTCCAGAATCCACACCCGACTCCGCTGCTCTGTGTCCGGCCCCAATAATGCCAACCACCTAAACAACAGCTGTCACAGCTGGCGTTTCTTAAGCGCTGCCGCATGCCAGCACGGTCCCAAGGGCTTATTGTCTGACTGAACCCTTACAACAGCCCGCTGCTCAGCCCGCGGCACGGGTCCGGACACGGCCAGAGGTGCAGGAGCGGGAGGAGGCTTCGGTGGGGAATTGTTAGCGAGGACCAAGGCTGGGCCACAGAGGTCCCATCACCCCCCTCCCCAGGTGGACAGTGAGAAGGGGATCTCCCTCCGCTTCCCGTGGTTTGTTCGCGTCCGTGAAGACAAGACGCCGGAGGAGGCCACCACCAGTTCCCAGGTGAGGCCCGGAGGGGGCGCCTGCCCGGCCCGGGAGCGGATCGGAGAGGGGGCGCTGACCTGCAGTGGGGGGAGGGGCGGGCCGCCCTGGCTCTGACCGCCGCCTGCCCTGGCTCCTAGGTGGCCTGCCTGTACCGGAGGCAGGGTCTCCAGGAGGACACAGACCAAAACTCCGACCCGGACCCGGAGTTTTCCTGCTAGGCCCCGCCCCCCGGACGGGCGGCCAGCACCTCCGCTGTCAGAAGCGGACGTGAAGTCAGTGTGTGTGCGGGTGTGGTTCAATGTGGGAATTTAGCCGTTTTTTAAAAATAAATAATTATTAACCCCCGCTCCGTGTCCAGGTCTTGCCGGGCTCTGGGGGTGCTCTGATAGCTCACGTGTGGAGCACGCGGGCCAGCGGCTGCTGAAGCAGCGCCTTCCAGCAGCGACAGGAACATCTCCCCCCGCATTGTGCACTGTGACAGCCGCCGGCCTGTGGCCAGCACTTGAAATGTGGCCGGTGCAATGAGGACATATTCTTATATTTATTTTTACTTATATATTAAAGTGCTAGAGGCCTGGTGCTGAAAATTTTGCACCGGGTGTGTGTGGGGGGCGGGGGGGGCAGTCCCTCAGACCAGCCTGCACCCTCTGGCAGTCTGAGCGCCCTTGGGGGATAGCCTCCTGCCACTGCGCTCGCCAGCGTGAGCCGGGCTTCTGGCTGAGCATCACTCCCCCTATGACGTCCGCTGACCTCCTGGGCAGCTCCTGCATTGAGCATCTGCCCCTGGTGGTCAGTGGGCATCATAGCAACCAGTCCTGTCATTTGGCCAATTTGCATATTAGCCTTTTATTATATAGGATGTTTTTATTGATATTTAGAGAGAGGAAGAGAGAGGGATAGAGAGAATCATGAATGAGAGAGAAACATCGATAGGCTGCCTTCTGCAAGCCTCCTACTGGGGATTGAGCCTCACATCGAGGCATGTGCCCTGACCAGGAATTGAACTGCTGAGCTCCGTTCCTGGGTCAGTGCTCAGCCACTGAGCCACGCTGGCTGGGCTCTATTTCTTTTTAATTAAATTTCACTTAAGTAGCTCCATGTGGTTAGTGGCTATTGCATTGGAAGTGGCAGTTTCCACCTTAGAAACTCACTTAACCTCCCAGCCACCTAACCTGGGGCCACTGTCCCAGAGGACAGGGAAGCACAGAGGGGGGAAGGGGCTCGCCCAGGGCCGTGGTGGGTGTGCTGGCACCCGGGCCTGACTCCGCTGGCTCTGGGCCCACACCTTTCGGGGACGGACCTCCTCCCGTGGGAGACGGGAAGTTACAGTGACGTACGAGACCCAGCTCTGCCTCGCACCCCGGGGGCGAGGCCTGGCCTCCGTCCTCACCCAGCCCTCGGACTGACCCGTGGGGCGGGCAGCGGCTGTGTGTGTCTTGCTCATCCCAATAGCCCCAGGCCCAGCACGACACCTGGCATTCAGTCCGACTGAAAAGGAGCCAGCCCTCCCCTCCCCGCCTCGCCTGTGCACACCATGGGCAGTCCTGAACCAGCGAACCCAGGGCAGCCACTGCTGGCGGCTTCTTGTCCTGGGGGCGGTGATTACCCTCCAATCAAATGGCTTTTGTGTCTCAGCTAAGAGTTCCTAACAGCTCTGTCTTAAAGGACCAGTATGCACCCATGGTCATCACGTTCAATAAGATGCTTAAGGCAGTAATCTGTGATGGAGCGTCAGACACTGTGCCTGGGGGTCCCGGTGTCCATCTTGCTCTGTGGAGCCCACGGTTCCTTTAGGTGAGCAACGGGGTCTCCCTCCCTCCACCCCGCAGGCCTCTGGGAACGCACGTTCCAAGCAGCCCGGCTGCCATGTCCTTCTGCCAGGGCTGGGCAGGGGCATCCGCTCACCCAACACCCTCACCTGCCCCGCCAGGTCGGGACTTTCATTATCCCAGCTCACAGACAGGACACGGAGGCACAGGAATGGAAGGCCCTTTCCCTCGGCCCACTGTCCAGGAAACGGGACCGGGATCTGGCCCAGGCCGTGGGCAGGAGCCTCTGCGTGCATTGCCACTGACTAGTGTCTCCCGAGAGGAAGGTGACCAGACGTCCCGCTTTTGGCGGGACAGCCCAATGTGTAACCATTTGTCCCGCGTCGTTTTAAAACAGTCCCGATTTTTTATTGCGGGACTCTGGACAAATTGTTAAAAATCGGGACGTCTGGTCACCTCAGGGGGCCTCATGTGCCCCTGTGAGGAGGTGGTGCCTTATTCCCAGGCACGGAGGTGGCCGGTCTGGGGGAAAGAGAAGGTGCTGACACTGAAGAGATGGAGTATAAGACACCGAAGGGGTGAGCCTGGCGTCGGAGGGAGCAGAGGCCATTGTGCCCCCCCACACACCCCGGTGAAACCACGTTCCTTATAAAAACCGATGAAACATTCAAGAGGAGAGGATGCTGGGAGCTGGGCTCTGGGCGGTTGGCAGGAGCAATAGCTCATTGTGCATATGAAGTGAGGTGCGTAAACTCTATGTGACACATGACTGGTGATGTTCATTTCAATCCTTTGATTAAGATGGTGTCTGCCTGGTTTCCCCTCCAAGAAGCAGCTCTCCTTCGACATCAGTATTTTGCGAGGAGGCATTGAGCTACGTAAATATTGTCACACTTTCCAGTGATCTTTAAAAATAATATATATTTTTATTGACTGCAGAGAGAAAAACATCGATGATGAGAAAGAATCATTGATTGGCTGCCTCCTGCACACACCACACGGGGGGATCGGGCCCACAATGTGGGCATGTGCCCTTGACCAGAATTGAACCTGGGACCCTTCAGTCCTCAGGCTGATGTTCTATCCACTGAGCCACACCAGCTAAGGTTCCACCGATATTTTTTTTTCTTTAAATATATTTTATTGATTTTTTTTTTTTACAGAGAGGAAGGGAGAGAGATAGTTAGAAACATCGATGAGAGAGAACCATCGATCAGCTGCCTCCTGCATGCCCCCCCACCGGGGGATGTGTCCGCAACCAATGCACATGCCCTTGACCAGAATCAAACCTGGGACCTTTCAGTCCACAGGCTGATGCTCTATCCACTGAGCCAAAGGGGTTTCGGCTCCACTGATCTTTAAAAAAAAATCTGTGTGGCCCAGCCGGCCTGGCTCAGTGGTTGAGTGTTGACCTATGGACTAGGAGGTCATGGTTGGGTTCCCGATCAGGGCACATGCCTTGGGCTATGGACTTGATCCCCAGTGGAGGGCATGCAGGAGGCAGCCAATGGATGATTCTTTCTCATCATTGGTGCTTCTCTCTCTCTCTCTCTCTATCTCTCTCTCTCTCTGAAATAAATAAAAATGTACTTTTAAAAAATATGCCAAATCTGGTTTTTCCTCCGTAGATAGTCCCAGGTTCGATTCCGGTCAAAGGCATGTACCTTGGTTGCGGGCACATCCCCAGTAGGGGGTGTGCAGGAGGCAGCTGATTGATGACTCTCATCAATGTTTCTAACTCTCTCTCCCTTCCTCTCTGTAAAAAAATCAATAAAATATATATATGAAAAAAAATCTCTATGGACTCCCAGTTTCCTGTGTTATCTAATATAATTAATTGTTTATTTTGATTTTCAATTTGCCCCGTGACCTGGGCCGGACTTGAGCATTCCTAAGCCGGTCCGATGTTTCAGGCTCATCTCACACGGTCCTCTCGGCCTGGAACGGGCCGTGTCTCCCAGGAGCTGGCTTCCCTTGGTGCAGCGTGGCATTTAGAAGCCCAGATCTGGGTGCGAGAGGTGCTCCCTCACTAACCGGGTCCGCTGCTCCCCCTCTGAGAGCTGAGAACACACATTCATGCTCAGCGGCGACTGTGGAATCCGTGACGACCCACCAGTGCCCCAGCTCCCGCCCAGCACCCCAGGGCTCCTCCTCCCCCCTTTCTGTATGAACAAGGCCCTTTTCCAGCTGTGAGGAGCCGGACCTCCGTTAGCCTTCACGGAATCCACACATGTGACCGGGCTCCCGTCCCCCTTGCCGCCCGCCTCTGTGGGGACACCTTTCTCACACTGACCAGCTGCAGCAGACGGCACCATGCTACCCCCATGAGTGGACGTACTGGGGACCCCCTTCCCCGAGGCTGGGCGATGACACCTGCATAGACTCCCTCCTCGGAGGGCCCAGGCTCCGGTTCCCACGCAGGCTGCTCCTGCAGGCCCACCCTCCCCTTTCCAGGCCCAGCCGCTCAGGCCCGCTGCCCCTCTGTGGGGACACCGCCCTCACTCCAGACCCTGTTTGACCTCTGGCTCCCCACAGGGACAGCCCCCACTTCTCTCCCGCCCCTCCTGGCCTCGGGCTCTGATCCCATGACATCGCACCGTGACCCCTGCACCAGGTAGATGCCGGCCTTCTCCATTCTCCCCCCAACCTCCACCCCAATTCCCAAGTTATTCAGAAAGGAAGCGAGGACATGAGCATGGGAAGAGCAAACACCAACGTCTTTTTTTTTTCTTTCCCCAAAGTATATTTTATTGACTTTTTACAGAGAGGAAGAGAGGGATAGAGTTAGAAACATCAATGAAAGAGAAACATCGGGGGAGAGGATCCAAGATGGCTGCTTGGTTAGACACCTAACCACAGCAGCACACAATTTCAATGGAATACAACTAAAATGTAGAGTGGACATTTCCCAGAGCTACAGGTAGTCGACTGACTGAAAATGCTACAACAAGAAGGAAAGAGAAAACCAGAAGGAAAATCAGAGGAGCTGAAAAAAGCCTAAGGTACGGAGACATGCTGCGCGCCTGCATGCGCGAGTGGAGAGGTAGCAGCCAGAGAGGAGGAGAAGGCTGGGGGCCTGCCTGGCGTTCCCTAGCAGAAAGGAAATAAAACCCCCGGCCTGGGCTGAACCCCCGAACCAGCAGCGCTGAGCCCCAGTTATGGGCCAGACCCTGGGGACCCAGGCTCGGGCAGGGGGAAACGGGGCTGTGAGGTGGATTCCCGGGGGAGAGGCGAAAAGCAGGGCCCCAGGAGTCGCGCACACACTGCGCGCAGAGGACTGAATGTTGACTCTGATGCTGGATTGCCCTGGCGGGAAGAAACAAAGCCCCCAGTGGCGCTGAGCCCCAGTCCGGACTTTCGCCATTCTAGGCCAATCCCTGGAGACCCAGGCTTAAGCAGAGGGAGATGTGGCTGTGAGGCGGAGTCCTGGGGGAGTGGCGAAAGGCCCAGCCCCCGGAGTAGCGCACATTGCTTGCAAGGGAAGGAATGTTGACTCTGATGCGGGATTGCCCTGGAGGGAAGGAAACAGGAGCCCTGGCCGTGTTGGGCCCCAGTTTCGACTGCTCTGAACCCCAGTCCTAGGCCAGACCCTGGGGAACCAGGCTCAGCAGAGGGAGACAGGGCTGTGAGGCGGAATCCCAGGGGAGCGGCAAAAAGCGGAGCCCCCAGAGTCGCGCACACTGCGCGCAGACGACAGAGTGTTGACTCTGATGCTGTATTGCCCTGGCGGGAAGAAACAAAACCTACGGCGGTGCTGAGCCCCACTCCCAACTGCCCTGAACTCCAGTTCTGGCCAATCTCTGGGGACCCAGCCTCAAGCAGAGGGAGACGGGGCTGTGAGGTGGAGTCCTGGGGGAGCGGCGAAAAGCAGAGCCCCCAGAGTCGCGCACATTGCGCGCAGAGGACAGTCAGTTGACTCTGATGCTAGACTCCCCTAGCAGGAAGGAGAAAAAAAGCTCCAGATTGGAGGAATGCGACGAGGAGCAGGAGCCCCTGCCGGACACCGGCCAGCCGGGCACCAGCAAGGAGCCGGCCGACGGGGCCCCTAGGGAGGGGGGGTGCCCCTGAGCCTTCGACTGCTGAGCGCAGGCAATGGAGCCGAGGCCGAGGTCTGCTTCCTGGGTGGCGCTGACCCCGGCAACAGGCTGAAGCAGCGCGGGAGCCCGCAGAGAACAAAGGGGTGCCACAGGACAACCTGCTGAGCTTCCAGGACAAGGAGGAAGAAACCAAAGAAGTTCTCAATATGAAGAAATCAAGTGAGAGCAAAAAATAGTAAAATTACTTAAGAAAGAATACAAAGAAGATCTTGAAAAATCAAAGACTAAGTCAGAACTCAACTCACCAGCCAACATTGCAACATAAATGCGTTTAAAAAAAAAAAAAAAAGGACAGAATGTTGGAACAGCGGTGGCCTGGCCTAGAGTGGCCAGGCACAAGGCAGTGGCAGCCGGGCCCAGAGCAACAACGGCCAGGCCCCAGAGCAGCAGCAGCCAGAACCAGAGCATCAACAGCCAGCACTGGAACAGCCAGACTTGGGGCAGTGGCAGCCAGGCCTGAGGCGGAGGCGGCCAAGCCCAGGGTGGCCAGTCCAGGAATACCCAGACCCGGAGCGGCCGGGCCTGGGGCAGCCGGGCCCAG
Organism: Nyctalus aviator; assembly: GCA_036971965.1. Taxonomy (NCBI): domain Eukaryota; kingdom Metazoa; phylum Chordata; class Mammalia; order Chiroptera; family Vespertilionidae; genus Nyctalus; species Nyctalus aviator. Next base: position 7,565,357 of record CM072936.1, on the reverse strand, counting down.
AGCAGCCAGGTCTGGTGCAGCCAGGGCCAGAGCAGCAGCTGCCAGGCTGGGAGCGGCCAGGCCTGGAGCAGCAGCTGCCAGGCTGGGAGCGGCCAGGCCCGGAGCAGCCGGGTCGGGTGCGGCCAGGCCCGGAGCAGCAGCTGCCAGGCTGGGAGTGGCCAGGCCCGGAGCAGCAGCAGCCAAGTCCAGAGCAACCTAGGTCAGGAGCGGCAATGGCCAGACCCGGAGCAGCTGATTGTCGTACGAACCAGAGCAACAGAGGCCAGGCCCGGTGCAGCCAGGCCCGGTGCAGCCAGGCCCGAAACAGCTCGCTCCTCGCCTGTCCCCGCCCCAAGGATGCCTCTCAGACATGGCTGGAAACTTTTGTGGGAACTTGAGGGTCTGCTGAATCAAGTGATGAAGGCTTAGATCTGGATGTGTTGAGTTAGTATAGCGCTGGGGTGTTGATCTGTAAGTGCCTTGGATGGGGCCTGGATGAGGTTGGTTGACCTATTTGGAAATGTCTTTTGTGTGAAGTGTATCATTGGGCATGTGGAGGTATTATTGATTTGAGAAAATGCTAAGTAACTGATTTACTATCTGAAAAGGGATTTACTATCGGGGAAAGGGAGGGAGGAAGAGACTGAACATAAACTGTGCACCTATGGATGAGGACAATAGGGGATGGGGATGGGGCGGAGGGTGGGGTGGGAACCTGGTGGAGGGGGGAAGAAATGAGGAACCTTTGTAATAATATGAACAATAAAGATTGATTTTAAAAAAAAGAAAAGAAGAAGAAGAAGAAGAAGAAGAAGAAGAAGAAGAAGAAGAAGAAGAAGGAAGAAACATCGATAAACTCCCTCCTGCACACTCTCCCCCAACACACACACACACACCAGGGATGTGCCCGCAACCAAGGCACATGCCCCCGACCGGAATCTAACCTGGGACCCTTCAGTCTGAAGGCCGACGCTCTATCCACTGAGCCAAACCGGTTTTGGCAAACAGCAACCTCTTCACGGCTGTGCACGCCCCCTCCCCACTGGCCAGGGCACGTTCCGGACTCACACAGAAGCTCCTCGGGGGTGACAGAGGATGCCCGTTGGACTCCAGCAGACCCGGCCCTGCCCCTTACCGGTCGCATACGCCTAAAGCAAGTGACTCCGTGACTCGGCCTCTGTCTCCCCATCTGTAAAATGGGAACGTGTGACCAGCCTCAGGAGCCGTTCTGAGGATCCAACGGCACCAGGGACGCAACGCCCTCGGCCCAGGGCTGGGCACCCAGCAAGCTGTGCAAGGTCACCGCTGGGCGAAGTCCTCTCCGTCTGCACACGCCCGGAGGCCAGCGGGGGCCAGGCTGGGCGGGACGCCACGCTCGCTGAGACACCTAATGAACGGGTGCCCTCTGCTCTAATCCGCACCTTTCTAAACTCTAATTCCATTCCGGGATAAAAGGTCAGAGCCCGAGACCAGCTGTGCCTCCGTCTCCCCCGAGCCAGATGGGGAGGGAGGCAGGGGCGCTCTGATCCCTCCCCACCCAGAGGAGCCTTCCGCCCCAGCTGCCACAGCTCCGGGACCTGGGCACCCAGGCACCCAGGCACCCAGGTACCCGGGCACCCAGGCACCCAGGCACCCAGGCACCCAGGGAGAGGCCGGGAGAGGCCGAGAAGTGACAGAGAAGACACGGAGGCTGAGCCACCGAGGGGGGCCAGGAGGAGGGGAGCCGTCCTGAGCCTGGTGCCTGTGAGCCCCGCCCGGCCCGCCATGCAGCTCCCTGTGGGCCCTGCCTGCATCTTCCTGAGAAAAGGCATCGCAGAGAAGCAGCGGGTGAGGCGGGGGCCGCGGGAGGGATGGCGGGCCCTTGACCGGGATCGAACCTGGGCTCCTTTAGTCCGCAGGCCGACACTCTATCCACTGAGCAAAACTGGTTTTGGCGAGACTCACCTTCTTCTTCTGGAGAAGGAGGGGGTTGGATTCGATGGCCCCTGAGCTCCCGGCCGGCACAGTGGGATGGCTGTCTCTTTGGGAAAGGCGAAGGGAGAGAGATCAAGACTTAAGGGTGGGCCAAAACCGGTTTGGCTCAGTGGATAGAGCGTTGGCCTGCGGACTGAAGGGTCCCAGGTTTGATTCCCGTCAAGGGCATGTACCTTGGTTGGGGCCTCATACCTGGTGGGAGTGTGCAGGAGGCAGCTGGTCAGTGTTTCTAGCTCTCTCTCTCTCTCTTCCTTCCTCTCTGTAAAAAATCAATAAAATATATTTTAAAAATTGTTTAAAAAAAAAAAAAAGACTCAAGGATGGGAGAGAGGCAAGGAGGAGGGTGAGGAGGAGGGCCATGACTGTGCACCTGTTTGGAGAATTGAATGCTGGGTCCCTGACCCTCTCTCCTAATCCCATCTCCCTGGCTTCCCCTCTAGGAACGACTCCTCGGACAAGACGAGATCGAAGGTAACGCCTACCCCCCAAAGGCCCTACATCCCCACCCACCCCCTTGCCTGCTCTCTGTCCCTTCGTGCCGTTCAGTGTCCGTCCCCTCACGTGAAAAGTTCGCATTGCGCTCCTGCCACTCAGCGGTGATTTTGTGGGACCCTTTCTCATGGCGGTGAGGTCCCCCCAAATGTTTAGAAGGCATCCCCATCCCTGGGTGTCTCAGAGACCCAGGGGAAGGGCACATGAGTTTTAGAATGAATAGAAAATTATTGGTTCTTTTTTTTTTTAATTAAATATATTTTATTGATTTTTTTACAGAGAGGAAGGGAGAGGGAGAGAGAGTTAGAAACGTCAATGATGAGAGAGAACCATTGATTGGCTGTCTCCTGCATGCACCCCACTGGGGATGGAGCCAGGCATGTGCCCTTGACTGGAATTGAACCTGGTACCCCCCAGTCCACAGACCGACGCTCTGTCCCCTGAGCCAAACCCGGTTTGGGCACTGGTTCTTCTTTTTAAAAAAATATTTTTATTGATTTCAGACAGGAAGGAAGAGGGAGAGATGGAAACATCAATGATGAGAACCATTGATTGGCTGCCTCCTGCACGCACCCCACTGGGGATTGATCCTGCAACCAGGCATGTGCCCTTGAATGGAATTGAAACTGGGACCCTTCAGTCTGCAAGCCGACACTCCATCCACCAAGCCAAACCGGCTCGGGCATTGGTTCTTCTTTTGATGGTTTTGAACTTCCCCATAGCTTCGCCCAAGATGGGGGAGGACTTCTTGGCCACCGTCTGGTGGCCTCTTGCTAACACATGTCATGCATCACTCCTTCTTGAAATACTGGCTTTTAAAAACATGTTCTCGCCGAAACCGGTTTGGCTCAGTGGGTAGAGCGCTGGCCTGCGGACTGAAAGGTCCCAGGTTCGATTCCTGTCAAGGGCATGTCCCTTGATTGCGGGCACATCCCTGGAAGGGGGTGTGCAGGAGGCAGCTGGTCGATGTTTCTAGCTATCCCTCTTCCTTCCTCTCGGTGGAAAAATCAATAAAATATATTAAAAGTAAATGAATAAAAATGTGTCCTCCTTTGAGGAGTCTCTAGTCTGTGCCTCACTGATGGCTTTGAGTTCCTCCAAACTTCTCCTTCTTCCCTTCCAGAGCTCCGGGAGGCGTTTCTGGAGTTCGACAAGGACCGAGACGGGTTCATCTCCTGTAAGGACCTGGGAAACCTCATGAGGACCATGGGCTACATGCCCACGGAGATGGAGCTGGCTGCGCTGGGCCAGCAAATCCGCATGAACCGTGAGGCTGGGGATGGGAGCGGCTCCAGGGCGAGGGGAGGGCGAGGGGGGTAGCGGGGAAGGAGAGAGAGGCTGAGAGCAGTTGGAGAGGGGAGGAGGGTCAGAGGGACTGCTCTTAGGGAGGCAGCACTGAAGTGGTGAAAATGGTGGCTCTTAGGGGTAGATTTGGGTTCGAGTCCCAGGCTGTTAGTTACTAATGTGGCCATTTTGAAAAGTGGAGGTAAGGCCCGGGACTCTCAACATTTTTTTTCTTCAGTTTCCCCATCCGTTGAGTGAAGATGATATCACTCCTTGCTTTATGAGGCTATGGGAAGGAAGGGATAAAGATGCTAATGCAGGTAAAGGCTTAGCTTCCAGCAAATGCTTATTAAATCTTGGTGATTACTATCACCACCAAGATTCATCAATGGAGCACCAGATTGGAACTGCTTTAAAAAAATTATATATATATATATATATATATATATATATATATATATATTTCAGAGAGGAAGAATGAGAAAGAGAGAGATAGAAACATCAATGATGAGAGAGAATCATTGACCAGCCACTTCCTGCACACCCCACACTGGGGATCGAGCCAGCAACCTGGGCATGTGCCCTTAACCGGGAATTGAACTGTGATCTCCTAGTTCATAAGTCAATGCTCAATCACTGAGCCACACCAGATCAGGCAAGATTACAACTGCTTTATATATATATATATATATATATATTTGATTTTGTACAGAGAGGAAGGGAGAGAGATACAGAGTTAGAAACATCGATGAGAGAGAGTCATCAATCAGCTACCTCTTGCACACCCCCTACTGGGGGTATGCCTGCAACCAAGGTACATGCCCTTGACCAGAATCGAACCCGGGACCCTTCAGTCCCCAAGCCGATGCTCTATCCATTGAGCCAAACCGGTTTTGGCTGCTTTCTTTTTTTTTAATTCATTTTATTTTATTTTATTTTTTAAAATATATTTTATTGATTTTATACAGAAAGGAAGGGAGAGGGACAGAGATTTATAAATACCAATGAGAGAGAAACATTGATCAGCTGCCTCCTGTACATCTCCCACTGGGAATGTGCCTGCAACCAAGATACATGCCCTTGACTAGAATCGAACCTGGGACCCTTGAGTCCGCAGGCCAACCCTCTATCCACTGAGCCAAACCGGTTTCTGCTAGAACTGCTTTTGATGCTGGAAACAAAGTTGGGCTTGGAGCTAGTAGGGGGTGTGCAGGAGGTGTGAATAGTGTTGCAAAAAGGATGTTTATTTCTTTAATTTTTTTCAGGCAGCAACTAGAGCTGATCTGGGGAGGGAAGCTGGGTTTGCCTCTGGGCAGGTTACTGAGTGAACAGGGTTGAATTTGAGGATGTGGGAGAGACTTTGGTGCTCATTTGTTCACATCTGGGAGAGACTTTGGTGCTCATTGAACTCACACGCTCCCTTCTACCGACGAGGGAGCGTAGATGTGGAGCAATGAGGAGGTTTATTCCAGGCCGCACGGACAGTCAGCTCCCCGCCGTCCGCCCCCCACTCCACACCCCTCTACCCTGTTCGGATCAGTGTCCCGGGGGCTTGCGTTGGCTGAGAGAGGTCAGACGGCAGACCGGCCGGAGAAGGCCTATGGCTTGGACAGACGGAAGGGCACAGAGGGCAGTGGGGGGCGGGCATGGGGACCTCACCGCCCGCCTCTCCCTCCCCAGTGGGTGGCCGGGTCGCCTTCGAGGACTTTGTGGAGCTGATGGCCCCCAAGCTGCTCGCAGAGACGGCGGGCATGATCGGCCTCCAGGAGCTGAGAGACGCCTTCAAGGAAGTGAGTGGGGGTGCCACCATGCGGGGACGGCTAAGCTCGCCCAGAGGCCAGTGACTGGTCACTAGCCACGGACAGAGCCCCCAAAACCAACTGTTTTTCTAGCGATGGTGGGATTTATTTTTTATTTTTAAAATACATTTTATTGATTTTTGACAGAAAGGAAGGGAGAGGGGTAGAAAGTTAGAAACATCGATGAAAGAGAATCATCGATCAGCTGCCTCCTGCACATCTCCTACTGGGGATGTGCCGGCAACCAAGGTACATGCCCTTGAGCGGAATCGAACCGGGGACCCTTCAGTCCTCAGGCTGATGCTCTACCACTGAGCCAAACCGGTTTTGGCTATGGTGGGATTTATAGGGAAGGAAAAGAACATATTTGAGGCTCTTGCCATGGACAAAGTCCTCTACCCTATCGAATGTAACCCTCACAAATCAGGGCAGAAGTTAGCAGTCATTTATCTCTCTCTCTCTCTCTCTCTCTCTCTCTCTCTCTCTCTTTAAACTGTTTAAGTATTACCTATGTCTCCTTTTTCTCCCATTCGCCCCCCTCTCCCTAGGACAAGTCCCCACCACCCCAGTGTCCATGTCCATTGGCTAATATGCATGCATACAAATCCTTTGGTTTTGTTTACAAATACAAATCAGTTCTTTGTCTCTTTTAGATCTTTGCTTATTTTATTTATTTATTTTTTAAAATATATTTTATTGCTTTTTTTTTACAGAGAGGAAGGGAGAGAGATAGAGAGTTAAATACATCATTGAGAGAGAAACATCGATCAGCTGCCTCCTGCACCCTCCCTACTGGGATGTGCCCGCAACCAAGGTACATGCCCTTGATGGGAATCGAACCTGGGACCTTTCAGTCCTGAGGCCGACACTCTCTCTATCCACTGAGCCTGGGTTGCGGGCACATCCCCTGTAGGGGGTGTGCAGGAGGCAGCTGATCGATGTTTCTCTCTCATGGATGTTTCTAACTCTCTATCCCTCTTCCTTCCTCTCTGTAAAATATATATATATATATATATATATATATATATATATATATAGTTATTATTATTATTATTATTATTGATTTTTCACAGAGAGGAAAGGAGAGGGATAGAGAGCTAGAAACATCCATGAGAGAGATACATTGACCAGTTGCCTCCTGCACACCCCCCACTGGGGACGTGCCCACAACCAAGGTACATGCCCTTGACCGGAATCGAACTTGGGACCTTTCAGTTCCACTGAGCCAAACCGGCTCTGGCTGTTTAGGTTTTAAATGGACGTGATGTGAAGTGCTGATTTGTGGACACAGACCCTGAAGGCCTGCGATGGGAACGGGAGGACCCATTAGGAGACTGTTGCCGTAATCCAGACCAGACGTGACTGTGGCCACGCTGGGTTAGCGTCGGCAGAGCAGGAGAGGGTGGTTGGCTCCCAGTGCATTGTGGGCAGAGAGCAGACACGAAGCCCAGATACATGGGTGGAGGGCCTGCAGTAGACAGCCTTGGAGGCAATTAATTAAGTCAGCAAATATTAGCCAGTGCCACTGTGTGGAAGGCACATCTGGAGGCTGAGGGCGGAGCAGTGACAGAGGAGTCAAATCACTGCCCTCCACGAGGTGACATTCTCCTGGGTGACAATGTGCAGCAGCTCTTAGTTTGGCCAACAGGGGGCTTGCAGGAGGCAGCTGATCAATGATTCTCTCTCATCATTGATGTTTCTCTCTTTCTCCCTTCCTCTCTGAAATCAATAAAGAAATATATCTAAAAATTTTTACTTATGTTAAAAATATTTTTTATTGATTTTAGAGAGGAAGGAAGAGGGATGAGAAATAGAAATAGAAACATCAATGATGAGAGAGAATCATTGATCAGCTGCCTCCTGCACGCCCCCTACCGGGGATCCAGCCCGCAATCCAGGCATGTGCCCTTGGCCGGAATCGAACCTGGGAACTTTCAGTCCGCAGGCCGACGCTCTATCCACTGAGCCAAACCAGCCAGGGCATGACTTTTTTGATACCACTTTCTCTAGCCTACTGTGTTGTACACATACAGCCTACAACACATATAACGTACAAAACAGGTGTTGACAGACGGGTTTATGTATGGGTCAGGCTTGGGGTCAGCAGGGGGCTGTCGTGGTTGAGTTTGGAGGGAATCAAAAGTCACAGGCAGCCGAAACCGGTTTGGCTCAGTGGATAGAGTGTGGGCCTGTGGACTGAGGGGTCCCGGGTTCGATTCTGGTCAAGGGCATGTACCTTGGTTGCGGGCACATCCCCAGTAGGCAGTGTGCAGGAGGCAGCTGATGGATGTTTCTCTCTTATTGATGTTTTTAACTCTCTATCCCTCTCCCTTCCCCTCTGTAAAAAAAAAAAAAATAAAAAAATAAAAAAAAATCAATAAAATATAAATATTTTTAAAAAGTGACAGGCAGGCTCTGACTGGGCAGGGTGTGGGCGCCCTCGCCCCGGGCCATCCAGAGGACCACCTGCCCTGTCCCCTCTTGCACCTCCTCAGTTTGACGCCAACGGGGACGGGGCCATCACGCTGGCGGAGCTGCAGCGGGCGCTGCAGAGGCTGCTGGGCGAGGAGCTGAGCCCGCGGGAGCTGGCCCAGGTGGTCCGGGAGGCGGACGTGAACGGGGACGGCACCGTGGACTTCGAAGGTGACGCTGCGGGCACAGATCCCTGCGTGGTTCCCCGAGTCCGCCGCTCCTCCCCGCGCCACCTCCCCGCGCCTCCCCCTCCTCCCGTTCCCCCCCTCCCCCTCCCACCCCCCCACCCCCGCCTATCTGCGCCTTCCCTCTCCACCCCGCTCCTCCCCTCTCCTCCCCGCGCCTCCCGGCGCCTCCCCCTCCTCCCAACGCTTCCCCGCTCCTCCCCCGCGCTTCCAGGCTTCTCCCTTGCTTCCTCGCTCCTCCCCGTGCCTCCCCCTCCTCCCCTCTCCTCCCCTCTCCTCCCCTCTCCTCCCCGCTCCTCCCCTCTCCTCCCCGCTCCTCCCCGCTCCTCCCCTCTCCTCGCCGCTTCTCCCCGCTCCTCCCCGGTCCTCCCCGCTCCTCCCCGCTCCTCCCCCCTCCTCCCCGCTCCTCCTCTCTCTTCCCCTCTCCTCCCTGCCCCTCCTCTCTCCTCCCCTCTCCTCCCCGGTCCTCCCCTCTCCTCCCCGCTCCTTCCCACTTCTCCCCACTCCTCCCCGCTCCTCCCCGGTCCTCCCCTCTCCTCCCCGCTCCTCCCTTCTCCCCACTCCTCCCCGCTCCTCCCCTCTCCTCCCCGCTCCTCCCAGCTTCTCCCCTCTCTTCCCCTCTCCTTGCCTCTCCTCCCCGCTCCTCCCCGCTCCTCCCCTCTCCTCGCCGCTTCTCCCCGCTCCTCCCCCGTCCTCCCCCCTCCTCCCCCCTCCCCCCCTCTCCCCCCCCCTCCTCCCAGCTTCTCCCCTCTCTTCCCCTCTCCTCCCCTCTCCTCCCCGCTCCTCCCCGCTCCTCCCCTCTCCTCCCCGCTCCTCCCCGCTCCTCCCCTCTCCTCCCCGCTCCTCCCCGCGCCTCCGGGCCTCAGGATGGGTGGCAGGTTTGGGGAGGGTAAAAGATTTCCCAAGGACTCGTAGAAAGGGCTCAGAAAGGGGAGGCTGCTTCACCAGGACTTTGTTCGCAGAGTTTGTGAAGATGATGTCCCGCTGAGGAGGCCCTGGGCGCGCCCGCCGCCCCCGCCTGCAGACAGGGATGGAGCCAGAGGATGGGGATGCCCTGGGGGTGGGGGGGAGCTGTGACCTGGACTGAGGCCAGGGGGTGAGGTTAGGGGTGGGGGTGAGGTTAGGGGTGGGGGTGGGGGTGAGGCCGGGGGTGGGGGTGGGGGCGGGGGAAGGACAGCTCCAGACCTGGGGTGAGGAGGAGGAATCTGGGAATGGGAATGACCTGGGGTCCAGCTGCCGCAGTCCCGGCGATGAGCCCCACCTTTTAATGCCACCGAATCCCAGCTCCCCGCCCCCTGCCCCCTGCCCGCCTCTTCCCTAGCCTCCCTTTGCTCCTCCTGTGCAGACCAGTCTGTCCTTCTCCCGGAGGCCAGCACGCAGGCCTGCCTCCCCCTCCTCCCGCCCTCTGGCCTGTTCCCTGGTTCCCTGGACCACAGGGAGCTGCCCAGCACCGGCCGGCCCGGGCCTGAGGAGATGGGGTGGGAGGTGGTTCTTTCCCCTCAGCCTGCGTCCCCCTCCCCCTCTGGCCCTCCATTTGGGGGGTGTGGTGTGCACTCCCCTCTGGCCTCCTCGTCCTTGGCAAAGAGACTCAGGCCACAGAATTAAACCGCAGGTCTGATCATCCCGGTTTAGGCTAAGCGGATCCCCAGGGAGTTAATCCCTCATGAAATGTCATCAGGCAGAGAGAGAGGGGACAGCAGCCCCCAGCCCTGGCCAGGAGCCCCGCCTCCGCCACGCCCTCTGCTGGCTGCTCAGGAAGAGCCTCCCAGGGGCTGGGCAGTGGGCTCCAGGCTCCACCCCCGAACCCCGCAACCCGCCACTCAGAGCCTCCCAGGGGCTGGGCAGGGGGCTCCAGGCTCCACCCCCGAACCCCGCAACCAGCCACCCAGGTCCTGGATGCAGAACCTGGAACCTAAGCTGCTGCTGCTGCTGCTTCTGCTTCTTCTGCTGCTTCTTCTTCTTCTTCTTCTTCTTCTTCTTCTTCTTCTTCTTCTTCTTCTTCTTCTTCTTCTCCCTCCCCTTCCTCCCCCTCCTCCTCCCTCCCCCTTCTCCCTTCCCTCTTCCTCCTCCTCCCCCTCCTCTTTCTCCTCCCCCTCCTCCTCCTCCTCCCCCACTCTCTCCTCTCCCTCTCTCTCCCCGTCCTCCCCCTCCCTCTTCTCTTCCTCTCCTCCTCCTCCTCCTCCTCCTCCTCCTCCTCCTCCTCCTCCTCCCCCTCCTCCTGTCCTCTCCCTGCCAGAGTGCAGCTCCCGCCTTCCTCCCTGTCGTGCTCACGTCTGAAATCCAGCAGGAAGATGTGCAGAATGGCCCACCGGCTCCCACAGCCTGTTGCATAGAATTAAAAAGTTTAAAAAGTGGAGTTGGTCCGGCCGGCGAGGCTCAGGGATGGACCCCTGACCTAGGTCACGGTTTGATTCCCGGTCAAGGTTTCCAGCTGGATCCCCAGTGGGGGACTTGCAGGAGGCAGCTGATCCATGATTCTCTCTCATCATTGATGTTCCTCTCTCTCCCCCTCTCCCTTCCGCTCTGAAATCAATAAAATTATATTTTAAAAACACACACTAAAAGTCTGTGGTTTTGTGTGTTTTTTTAAGTAGAATCAGAATAATGTATTTCCTGACCCCATGGTTGGCAAACTGCAGCTCGAGAGCCACATGCGGCTCTTTGGCCCCTTGAGTGTGGCTCTTCCACAAAATACCACGGCCTGGGCGAGTCTATGTTGAAGAAGTGGCGTTAGCAGAAGTTTAAGTTTTAAAAAAATGTGGCTCTCCAAAGAAATTTCAATCATCGTCCTGTTGGTGTCTGGCTCTGTGGACTAATGGGTTTGCCGACCACTGGGCTAACCCATGCCTGAGGCCTCTCCTTGTCCTTTTCCATCCGGAGACCATGGCATTTTACGCTTCCTACCCTTCGCTCGCTTTCCCCTCCCTCCACCCTCCACCCTCCTTCTACCTTCGTTTGCTCAACAGCGATGCGTGAAGTGCTTGTCATGTGCAAGCTCGTTCCAAGTTCTCCCCCCCCCCCCCAGCCCAAAGCCCAGGAGCGCAGACTGTAACGGGAAGAGACAGCCATGGAACCAAGCAAAGGAGCCATGTAACTGTACGGAGACGGTTAGAAGGTGGTGAGAGATGGGGGGGAGGGGGTTGGGACAGAAGAGGGGCTGGAAGGGCTCGGGAAACGCAGAGGAGCGGTCATTCCGCAGGGCCCGGGGGGTGGGGGGTGGTGACTGTGAGCGTCAGGGACGAGGTGCAGGGTGCGTGCAAAGGCCCCGAGCAGGAATGTGTCCGGAGGGCCGCAGGAATGGCCCAGAGGCTAGGGGACGGGAGAGGGTGGGCGGAGGCGTGGGAGGCACTTAGACAGACATGAGCGGAGCAGGGACGATGGTCCGGGTACAGAAGGTCAAGGGGTGGAAAGCCCTCAGGGCCTTGTTGGGGAGTGGGGATTTTTGAGCTTAAAAATACAGTTGTCTGTGCTGACACCGGGCCAGGCCTTGAGATAAGGCCTCATGGCTCCTTCCCAGCATGTAGGCCTTCTTTCACAGAACACAATCAGCTTTCTGAAGAACAGGATGACCCTGTGAACAACATGGCCGTCAATGGCATGACCATGACGTGGCTTAGGAAAAACTGTTTTGTCTTGGGTTGCTTGCTCTGCAAGAACAGGATGTGGTTAATGGGCTTAAAAGTGATTTTACACAAAGGGTCGGGGCTGCTCTCTGGATTCCCTGCGTGGAGAAAGGCAGAGCAGTCACTGGTTGGCTGGCCGGCTAATAAAGGCTCCCTACATTTTAATTTGGTCTGGGCACCAGTGGTCATTCACTCGCCTCTGCTCCACTACAGGCCTAACAACAGACAACTGTAGGGGGTGGGGGGCCTGGTCCCAGGGTGACCTGTGCTCCCCTAGCACATCGCTGGCCATGCGGTTTGGACCACCCCACCTTGACCTTTTCCCCCCTGGAGACAACATCCAGACCTCCATTGTATTTCACCTCCAGGCCCAGAAAAGCAGCAAAACCAGACGAGGGATGACACAGCCACGGCTACTCTCAGGACCAACTGCACTGCATGATGACCCCTGTCCTGGAGCCTGCCCGTCAAACAGGGGACTCCAACCTGAGAGGACACACCTGGAAAGCAGCTGGATAATCTATGGAGATCTTCCCCCGGGACCTCCCCCAAATCTCCACCCTTCGCCCCTCAGGACGCAGGACCCATGGTGCTCTCCCTCCCAGGAGCACACCCACGGCTGCCCGTCTCCCTCTGGCTCCCCCAGCCTGTTCCCATTACCTTCCTTGCTCGCCAGCTCGGAGGGCCCTCCTTTGGCCTCTGTCGCTTGTTTTCTGAGCCAATGGCTTCACCACGCATTTTTTCCACCTCTGTGATTCTCTTTTCTTCCTCCCTCCCTCCCTTCCTTCCCTTTTTCCTTCTTTCCTTCCTTCCTTCCTTCCTCCTTTTAATATATTTCTTTATTGATTTCAGAGAGGAAGTGAGGAGAGAGAGCTAGAAACATCAATAATGAGAGAGAATCATTGATTGGCTGCCTCCTGCACGCCCCCTACTGGGCATAGAACCCACATCCAGACATGTGCCCTTGACCGGAATCGAACCTGGGACCCTTCAATCCGCAGGCTGATGCTCTGTCCACTGAGCCAAGCGGCCAGGGCAGCCTCTGTGATTTTCTAAGTAGATGTTTGCTCACGGGTTAAGTCTTGGTTCTGAATTCTTTCTCAGCCAGAACTCAGGTTCCGAGGTTGCGGAACCAAAATCCGGTCTGACCCGCAGGTCTAACACCCGGTGCCATTCTCGCTGCCGCCAACAGCAAGGGGTCAGCGTGGGTCAGGGGTTCTATCACGTGAATGTGTTCTCCGAGGCCATGTTAAGGATCTCGGAGGGTTCAGAGCAGAGCCTTTCCAAGCTGACGTCTGCCTCCTGTCCCAGCTCCATCCCCTCCATCTCTACACCCACCCACCCACCAACCCACCCCCTCCCTCATGCAGTCGGTATCATATTTTCTGAGTCCCTACTGTGTGCCTGGCATGGTCAGGTGAGGGAAGTAGAGCACTGATAAGGGACTTGACCTCAAGGAGCTTCTATTTTATTTTAATGTTTTATTTTTATTTATTTATTTTTTTTTAAATATATATATATATTATTGATTTTTTTTTTTTTTTACAGAGAGGAAGGGAGAGGAATAGAGAGTTAGAAACATCGATGAGAGAGAAGTATCGATCAGCTGCCTCCTGAGCACTCCCCACCGGGGATGTGCCTGCAACCAAGGTACATGCCCTTGCCCGGAATTTAACCTGGGACCTTTTAGTCTGTAGGTCACTGAACCAAATCAGTTTCAGCAAATGTTTTATTTTTTTAAGATATATTTTTAATTGATTTTAGAAAGGAAGGGAGAGGGAGAGAGAGAAAGTTAGAAACATCAATGATGAGAGAGAATCCTTAATCGGCTGCCTCCTGCATGCTCCCCTACTGGAGACCGAATCCACAACCCGGGCATGTGCCCTTGGCCGGAATCAAACCTGGGACTCTTCAGTCTGCAGACCAACACTCTATCTATCCACTGAGCCAAACCAGCCTGGGCAAGGAGCTTATATGTTAGAGCTACACAAGTAAATAGGCTTTTCGGCGATGATGGAAATGTCCTTGATCTGTGCTCTGCATTCTGGCAGTGGCTACCCGTATGTGGCGATTAAGTATTAAATGTGAGTGTCACCACGCAGGGTTGGGGCCCAGAGCAGCCCTGCCTCTGGCCGGCCCGTAGTGTGCGGGTTTCTGACTTCGTGCGGGAAAGATTTCACAACGTGAGTCCAGGAGGTTGTGAGAGTGTGTTCATTAAAGCGGGGACAGCGACACGGGAAGGGCTTAGGTAGAAGGAGCTACAGGAGGTTCTAGGCAGCGGCTGTCAGCTCGCTAGGAAGTCCGAGCGAAGGGGGCCTTGGAGACAGGATGGGGGGAGGGGTAAACTTGGGACGAGCTGCCGCTGCCCACTGCTCCCCTGATTGCAAGTCTCATGGGGACCCTCCGAGTCTTTAGGAGGAAGTAAAGGTCCATGTCCCAGAAAGGGCACGGGCAGCAGCGGTTCTCAACCTTCCTAACGCCGCGACCCTTTCATACAGCTCCTCATGCGGTGGTGACCCCCGACCATCAAATTACTTTCATTGCTACTTCATAGCTGTAATTCTGCTGCTGTTAATGAATCGTAATGTAAATATCTGTTTTCCACCGAAACCGGTTTGGCTCAATGGATAGAGCGTCCGCTTGGGGAATGAAAGGTCCCGGGTTCGATTCCGGTCAAGGGCATGTACCTTGGTTGCGGGCATATCCCCCGTAGGGGGTGTGCAAGAGGCAGCTGATCAATGACTCTCTCTCATCGATGTTTCTAACTCTCTCTCTCTCTCCCTTCCACTCTGTACAAAATCAATAAAATATATATTTTTTTAAAAAAAATATCTGTGTTTTCCGATGGTTTCAGGCGACCCACGTGTTGAGAACTGATAGCAGGGTCACCTAAGACCATCGGAAAGCACAGATGTTTACATTATGATTCATAACAGTAGCAACAATACAGCTATGAAGTAGCAATGAAAGTAATGTTATGGCTGGGGGTCCCCACAACATGAGGAGCTGTATATGAAAGGGTCGCGGCATGAGGAAGGTGGAGAACCACTGTCCTAGAGGGAGCCCACACCGATATCTCCTATCTTAAGGCTTTTATCTCCCTCCTGCAGGTGAGAATCTTAGAGGAGGGTTTCCGGAGAATATTCATCAGCTCTCCAGGTGTGTTTTTAATAGGCAGAGGCATCCAAATGAGCGTTGAGTGGAGTTTGGGATTATTCTTTGGTCGGCTTTGCCATTTCAGTTTTATCTTGGGTCTGCCTGGCTCTGGTGGGTTTTTAAAATATATATATACTTTATTGATTTTTTACAGAGAGGAAGGGAGAGGAACAGAGAGCCAGAAACATCAATGAGAGAGGGAAGCATCAACCAGCTGCCTCCTACACACTCCCTACCAGGGATGTGCCTGCAACCAATGTACATGCTCTTGACCAAAATTAAACCTGGGACCCTTC
The DNA here is from genome assembly GCA_036971965.1 of Nyctalus aviator. NCBI lineage: Eukaryota > Metazoa > Chordata > Mammalia > Chiroptera > Vespertilionidae > Nyctalus > Nyctalus aviator. The sequence goes on along the minus strand of CM072936.1, from coordinate 7,550,097 downwards.
AGTCCACAGGCCGATGCTCTATCCACTGAGCCACACCGGTTTCGGCTCCGGTGGGGTTTTATGAGCTCCCTGCCTTCCCCTGTCCTTGGGTTTGGCCGGCACCGGTGGCATTGCCCGGGCCTCTGTTCTCTCTCCCCGACCCAGGGACTAAGCTCTGTGTCCTCTGGTTGGGAGGAGAGAGACAAACCGTTTGCTCTCATGTGTCCTTGGCGAAGGGAGCGAAGTCTCGCAATTCACCAGCTGGCCGCACTTCGTTCCAGTGGTTTGACCTTGTTAGCTATCTGTCTCCATCCCTCCATGCCACCTGTCCAGGAGTGTTCCCAGCTTCTCGCTATCCTGCCTCGTGATGAGTGAGGCTGAGACACGGATTTAAAACATTTATTTTATTGAATTAAGTTAATAACATTTCACTCATCAGTTATTGATCTGATGGATGCGTTAAGTGACTCTTATGAATCTGACCTCCCTGCCTGTGTCTCCTGTGCCATAAGCCTGGGCTATTCTAGGTCCTGGAGACAGCCCGGCGACAAGGTGTTCGCTTCCTTGGAGCTTACAGCCCAGCGCGAGGGGAGAAGAGAAGAATAACTACTCAAGAGAAGTTCAGAGCAGGAAGGAGCTTTGAGGAAGATGAAGTGGAGTGGTGAGATACCAAGGGAAGTGGGGGAGGAGGCAGGATGGTTGTATCAGCTGGAGTAAAGGAGGAGGGAGGAGTAGAGGGATGGAGAGAGGAGGAGGGACAGGAGGAAGAGGAGGAAAAGAAGAGAAGGGGAGGGAAAGAGGAGGAAGAAAAGGAGGAGGAGGAGAGGAAGGGGAGGAGAGGGTATGGGAGAGGAAAGGGAGGGGGAGAAAGGGGGCCCTGGCCAGTGTGGTCCAGTTGGTTGAGCGCCATCCTGTGCATTGAAATGTCGCCTGTCAGGTCAGGGCACATGCCCAGGGTCTTGATTCCCCCAGCCAGGGTGATTGTGGGAGGCAACTGATGGGTATTTCTCTCACACACCGGTGTTTCTCTCTTCCTCTCCCTCTCTCTCTAAAAGAAAATCAATAAAGACATATTTAAAAAAAGAGAGGGAGAGGGAGAGGCAGAAAAGAAGGAGGGAAGTGGGGGAGGGGAAGGACAACAAGAGGTTACATCTGGGCTCGCAGGGAGACAGATTCTGTCATCGATTATTGATGCCTGCCACAGTCGTGGGGAAGGCGTCTCTGAGACCGTCTTGCGATGAATTTTCTACCCTTCGTTTACGTACTAGTTTATTTATTGATGATTTCATAAGGACCTACGAATGCTCCACGCAAACCTGTGATTTTTTTTCTCTCCAAAAAAGAAGCGTGAGGCTGCCCTGCCTTCCGAGGCTCCCCGGACTGACAATCTGATCTCCCCACGCAGACACCATGCACTCGTACCCCTCACCACATCGCTCCTTCTAGGAAGCAGAAAGGGCAGCCCGAGTGCATGTTCAGGGGGGCCCTTTATAGGTGTCTGGGTCACACTCCCTCTTTGTTTTTCACTGGTGACCAAGGTTAAGATTAAGCGAGATAGCGGACAGGGTATTTCTAAAGGTGATCAACGCAGCGTGAGAGATGACACAAGATGGAGCTGGCCCCACACTTCCTCTTCCTCAGGAGACGGCCCTCCTCCCCTGGAAAAGAAAACCCAGAGTCAGCGTTTAGGCAACTTAGGCAACGGGTATGCCTGGACTCACACTGCAATATAAACGGTATTGTGTGACGTTCGAGCATTGTGACACCCCTCCCCTGGCACCAGCATTTGGACAGTGCCGGAAACCAATCATTGTCTCACTAATAGAAAGAGGCTGGTCAACCTTGAAGCTCTGAAAGGTCAGAGCCAACCACTCCCTATCTAATTGAGACAATGGTAACTGAGGCAACTTCCCCATCTTGTAATCATATAAATCCTTACTGATATAATAATCTGCTTATTACCTGCCTAAGGGTGTTTCCCAAAGCTGCTTAAAGGTAATGGGTGTATCCCATAGCAGCCTCAATAAAAGGGATAGCAAGGCGAGAGCCCAGTGGTAGTCTTCCAACTAGAGGTTGACTCCCGTCTGGCCCATTTGTCCCAAATTAACTCTTTTCTAGTCTCTCTCTTCATTTTAGTGTGCAGCCTCCTCCAGAAACCGGACCCTGTGTGGGCCCTGAATCACGAGGGTCATATTAAGGGTTCCACAGGACACCTCCCCCCTCCCCTGGCTCCTGGGAGCCAGCCAGTCAAAGAAAGACCCCTGAGGGCCTCAGCTCTGTTGTGGGAGGTGTGGTGGGAGAGGGACCTGCAAGAAGCGAGTCTGCTCTGATGGGTGGGTTGGAGGATGGGCCCTGAACATATTCTCAGTCTCAGACACAGACTGGGGACCATGGTGGGTGTTTCTGAATAGCCACCTGGTTAAGATGGCACCCGGGAGTTCACACCAGGAGTTCACACCAGGAGCCCGCAAACAGGAGTTCACACTGGAGTTTACACCCTTCCTTGCCCTTCTCCATCAAGGGGGAGAGTTTTCACTGCCAGGCCACAATAGAGGAGGAGCCATGGATGCTGGCATCCCCCCATGAGCCACGCGCATGAGGGCAATAAGGAGAAACAGCGCCAGTGTTCTCCATCCTGGCAGTGGAGCTTGGTCCACACACCTCATGGAAGGGCTTCTTTTTACACTTAAACCCCAGAATGCCAGTGGGTCTTGGGGGAATGCAGGGGGTTTGGAGAGAATGAAGCCAGGAGGGACTCAGGAGAAAAAAAAGGGAGGAGAGAGCTGGTCCTGCAGAGAGAGTTGGGTTAAGCACCGAGGTGGAGAGGGGCCCAGAGGACCAGGAAGAAATGTGGACCCTGCCTGTCCCTTGGTTAGCCCAACAGTGTTGGGGGTAGCAGACCAACCACACAGTAGGGCTGCCTGGGACCGGAAGGCCGTCTTTTCCCAGCAGCTCTGGTTGGAGAAATCGCACGATCCTACTCACTCACACTCAGAGCTCCCGGACCTGCGCTTGGAATCCTGGGTCTGCACAGCTTCGCCCACCTCCTCCCCTGCTCTCCCGCCTGGCACAGGCACCCCGATGTCGCCCACCCTTCTCATGTGGGAAGTTGCCCTCATGCATCATCCCCCTACCCCAACCCCCACCCCCCCCAAACATACACTCTCAATCTGGTCTCCAGGGGAGGCAGCTCGCCTGGCTGGGAACCTGGGCAGATCACACACCCTGGGAGGAAAGGATCCCACCTTCCCATCAATGGTGCACCCCTCCCCAGCCCCCCACCCCCACCCCCGTGCTCCCTGACCCACGTTCACATCAGCCACGCCCCAGGCTTGGCCCCCGCGCCCGCCTTCCCTGCGGGAGGCACCCAGGCGCCCCCTCCCCTCCACACACACACACACACACACACACACACACATACCTCGTCTTACCCGGCGTCAGCAGTACACCCAGGTGCGGTCCTGGTCGTAGTTGTAGGAGGCTCCGCACCACAGGAGGTTCTCCTTGGAGCCTTTGCGGGTGCAGTTGAAGTAATTCTTGTTCTTGTATTTGAAGGGGAAGTGGCAGGGGGGGCCGGGCACCAGGGAGGTGACCCCTTGGAGAAGAAGGAGACCAGGCAGTGGTTATCCCTGGGCCTTTGTGAAAGCGCAGGCCTGTGGTGTGGGCGGGGCCCCGGCGCCCGGGGGAGGAGCGAAACGCTGGCCTAGACCAGTGCTCAGCAAACTCATTCCTCAACAGAGCCAAATGTCAACAGGACAACAATTGAAATGTCTTTGGAGAGCCACATTTTTTAAACTTAAACTTCTTCTAACGCCACTTCTTCACAATAGACTCGCCCAGGCCGTAGTGTTTTGTGGAAGAGCCACACTCAAGGGGCCAAAGAGCCGCATGTGGCTCGAGAGCCGCAGTTTGCTGACCACAGGGCTAGACCATTGTCTGCTGCCAAGGCCAGGCTCCTAAGGGTCACCCGATTCTCTAGCTCAGCGTCAGCACACTTCCTGAAAAGGGCCAGATGGTGCAGCTTTGAGCATCACACAGTGTGCCACCATCTCCATGCCACCATTGTGGCGGGAAGGCAGCCACAGACAATCCGTAAGCAATGGGCATGTCTGCGAGCTAGTGAGACTTTACGTACGGACCCTGGATTTTGTTCTGTTTTTGTTAGTCCTCACCCGAGAACACTTTCCCCATTGGGTTTTAGAGAGAGTGGAAGGGAGGGAAAAGGAAAGGGAGAGAGAGAGAGAGAGAGAGAGACTGAGGAGGCATATCCATTGGTTGCCTCCTGCAGGCACCCAACCGAATTGTGTATTGAACTTGCAACCCAGGCATGTGCCCTTGGCTGGGAATTGAACCCATGACCCCCTGGTGCATGGGCTGACGCTTTAATGACTGAGGTGGACCCTGAATTTTGAATTGCATGTCATTTTCACCTGTCACAAAATGGGATCCTTCTTCTTTTTTAAAGCGTACACAAACATGTAAGAACTATCATTGGATCAGGGGCTGTATGAGAAGAAGCATTTGGCCAGCCCTGGCCAGGTTAGTCAGCTGGTTAGAGCATCACTTGATACACCAAGGTTGTGGGTTCAATCCCGGTCAGGGCACGCATAAGAATGAACCAATGAGCCGAGACCGGTTTGGCTCAATGGATAGAGCGTCGGCTTGGGGACTGAAGGGTCCCGGGTTCGATTCCGGTCCAGGGCATGTACCTTGGTTGCGGGCATATCCCCAGTAGGGGGTGTGCAAGAGGCAGCTGATCGATGACTCTCTCTCATCGATGTCTCTAACTCTATCTCTCTCCCTTCCTCTCTGTACAAAATCAATAAAATATATTTTAAAAAAAAAGAATGAACCAATGAATGCATAAATAAGTGAAACAATAAATTGACGTTTCTCTCTCTTCCTTCCCTTCTCTCCTTCTCTCTCTCTAAAAAAACAAAAACAAAAAATTCAATTTAAAAAAGAAAGTGTCAAAGCCATTTTGGCTCAGTGGATAGAGCGTCGGCCTGCGGACTGAGGGGTCCGGGTTTAATTCCAGTGAAGGGCATGTACCTTGGTTGCGGGCACATCCCCAGTGGGAGGTGTGCAGGAGGCAACTGATCGATGTTTCTCTCTCATTGATGTTTCTAGTTCTCTATCTGTCTCCTTTCCTCTCTGTAAAAAAAAATTAATAAAATATATTAAAAAATAAAAAAAGAAAGAAAGAAGAGTTCGTCTAGATTCACCTCATAGATTGGAGTTTGCAGATGGCTGCTGTAGGGACATATAACTTTGATTGATTTCCTATCTGCTATGGGTTGGAGGACCCAACCCTGTAACTGATAGAAGATTGATGTGTTGTAAATAATTTTGGCTCAATAGAGGTGTCAATAATTTCTGCCTGGCAGGTAGTTTAACCCCAAAGGTTTGATAGCCCTTTAGATGTGAATGTATTTTATATCTAAGTTAGCAATCTTGTTTCTGCTCGGCATTCTTTTCTTCACTGATCATATCATTTCAGTGAAGAAATCTGTCCTTTGAACTGGTTTTCTTACCCTTCTAGTTTTCTTATTAATAGACTGGGGGCTTGGTGAACAAATTCATGCACAGTGGGGTCCCTCAGTCTGAATTGTGGGATCGGGTTGAAATTGGCTCTCTGGCATACCCCAAGGGGTCCTGGATTGTGAGAGGGTGCAGGCCAGGCTGAGGGACCCCACCAGTGCATGATTAGGGCTGCAGAGGAGCATGAGAGGTTGGCCAGCTGGGGAGGGACTGTGGGAGGGCTCCAGGGCCTGCCTGGCTTGTCTTGCTCAGTCCCCATTAGATGGACCATAGCAATAAGCTAATCTACCGGTTGGAGCATCTACCACCTGGTACACAGTGCACGTCATAGTGAGCGGTTGAGTGAGCTTAGCATATCATTAGTATATTATGTTTTGATTGGTTGAATGGTCAACTGGTCAACTGGACACTTAGCATATTAGATTTTATTATATAGGATTAAAAAAAAAAAACCTTACATATTGCCCTGGACAGTGTTTCTCAATGGTTAGAGTTTGCCCCATGCACTGAAGGGTCTCAGGTTCAACTCCAGGTCAAGGGCATGTGCCTGGGTTACAGTGCAATATTTGGCCCTGGTTGGAGCACACATGGGAGACAACCTATTGATGTGTCTCTCACATCAATGTTTCTCTCTCCCCACTCTCTCCCTCCCTTCCACTCGCTCTTAAAAAAAAAAAAAATCAATGGAAAAAATATCCTTGGGTGAGGATTAACAAAACAAAGCAAAGCAAGACAAATAAAACCAAACCCCTTAAAAGTCATATTTATGCTACTTGTTCATCAAACCTGTGAGAACAGGACTCTGCCTCATTCTCTCCCCAGAGCCCCGCACAGTGACTGGCTCACATGGGGCTGGAGGGGCGTCTGTTGAGTAAATAAAGGAAGGGGTCTGCCCCGCCCACCTGGTTCCCACCCCCCGGGATTACTGGTGTCGGCACAGAAGCTCCACAGCCCATCCTTGTCCATGTTCTCTGTGGTTGGACACCAGAGCTTGTTGTCGTCGTTCTCGACGCACTCGGAGATCACGTTATTTCTGTAGACGGAGGGGAAGATGCAGGACTTGCTGAGGGCGTTTCCCCCAAACTCTGGAAAATGACCAGACAAAGGTTACGGGTCAAGAAGACGGGACCCATTCATCGCACACCAGCTACGGGCCTCGCTTTGTCTCACAAAAAGGTGATATAATATTGAGCACGCCCAAGCAACTTCCCGTGATGTTATTATTTCCGCTTTACAGAGAAGTAAAGTATTATTTCCACACGGTTTACTGTCTACGTTCATAAGGCTTTCTTGTTCCATGGGCTTCATCAATAGGACTCTACTGGTCTAAGACATTCTTGTCCGGGAAGATCAAAGTTGCAAATATTGTAACTTTCAAAAATTTCCCAAAAAAACACAACAACACACATTTAAATAAACATCAGACCTTTCAATTTTTCTTTTTCTTTTTTTTTTTAAAAATAAAAGCTAGTGTGCCTATTGGATAACTGTCTTTAATTTTCCTAAAATATATTGTATTGATTTTCTACAGAGAGGAAGGGAGAGGGAGAGAGAGTTAGAAACATCAATGAGAGAGAAACATTGACCAGCTGCCTCCTGCACACCCCCTACTGGGAATGTGCCCACAACCAAGGTACATGCCCTTGACCGGAATCGAACCTGGTACCCTTCAGTCCTCAGGCCAACGCTCTATCCACTGAGCCAAACCGGTTTCGGCAGACGTTTCAACTTTTCAGTAAATTATATCAAGAAGACTATTGACTCATCAACTGTAATTGAAAAATAAAATTTAAAAAATTTTAAAGGCTATTTACTATTTAAGATACTTTAAATCCTTCTCGGAAACATCACTTTGCCATGACCGCCAGTTCTAAACTATATTATTATGCATCCCCAATACTCATCACATTCCCACGTAGAAAGACCCCCCTCCCTCCCCCAAAAAAACCTAATTAACATTCTGGCTCTGCTCTCCTCCCTCCGAGGTGCTATTAAGACCATGCCAAGGTGGTGCTCGCCCTCACGTTGTGTGCAATACACTCAGCATTGCCTAATGAAAGGCTGCTTTGGTGGGAAGCCAGAATCACACCAAGGGGCCTGGCCTGGGTTTAGAGGCAGAGGGAAAGGAGAGGGGGAGAAGGAGAGGGAGATGAAGAGGGAGAGGAAGAAGGGCAGGGAGAAGGAGAGGGAGAGGGAGAAGGAAAGGGACAGGGACAGGGACAGGGAGAGTGAGAAGGAAGAGAGAGTGAGAGTGAGAGTGAGAGTGAGAGTGAGAGTGAGAGGAAGAGTGAGAGAGGGAGAGGGAGATGGAAAGGGAAAAGGAAAAGAGGGAGAGAGAGAGGGACAGGGAGAAGGAGAGGGAGAAGGAGAAGGAGAGGGAGAGGGAGAGATGGAGAGGGACAAGGAGGAGAGGGAGAGGGAGGAGAGAGAGGGGGACAGGGACAGGGACAGGGAGAGGGAGAAGGAAGAGAGGGAGAGAGAGAGGGACAGGGAGAGGAATTAAGTGATTAAGAGAACAATTTCTGAAGCTGAGACTTCCTGGAATCAAATCACAGTTTTGCCATTTAACAACCGAATATCTTTGAGCCTCAGTTTCGCCATCTGCAAAATGGGGTTGTTTGGGCATATAAATGAGTTCTTGCATGTGACGTTCCTAGAACAATGTCAGGCACACAGCAAATGCTCACTAAAAGTTCGCTATCTTATGACCATTATATTTGTATTATCTGATGTGCCGAAGATCAACACAGCTGGTAAGTGGTCACAGCAGGAGTCTCACTCCGGTCTGACTTCAAAGCCCATTTCCTGACCACTGGCTCCGATGATAGGCAAGGTGGAGAACTCCTATTTCTTAGGCATGTGGTATGTTTGAAGCACAGTGACCTATCGTTTATGAAAATGATCTCTAACCTTTAAAAAACAAACAAACATACACCTTGAAGTCAGCCTTCGTGTCCTCATTTTTCAGGTCACAAATGGACCCAGAAATTTAATAACTTTCCCGATGTAGTAGAGGAAGCCAGAGCTAAAGACTACCTTTTCTTCCAGGACCTGTTCTTGGGCATCGGTTTGGTGATTGAAGCAAATTCTAATTGCTGTAACCCACTACCACCTCCATTCTCTTGACATTGGTTCTGTAAATGCCGGCTCTGACTAATCGGTAGCTGTAGATAATCAGCGTGCATTGTAGAAGAGTTCTAAGAACTAACTTTAAAAGATAGGGACTCAATACACACAGAGAAGTTGGGGAAGCCTTTGTCTGTACCTCTTCCTTGAAAAGGTCGTGGAGAAATTCAAAGTGAAGAATTGTATTGAATGTAAAAATGTATGAAACCTTCCTGTTGCCTCATATCCCTACAATGCCATGCGAGAATGTACATTGTGTAATTCACAACGAAAACAAACTTAAAATTTTTAACATACTTTCAAAGTAGCTTGAAAACTGCACTGAAAGGAAATCCTATTAGTGTAACTAACTGGTACATGTAAGCCTGTTGCAAATTAAGTAATATATTCCCCAAAACTGACAGCATTAAAGGAGTTCTATAAATTTTTGACATATTCATTCATTATCAATACTCATTCTTTTTTGTTTTTTGAAATGGCTTTTTTTTTGGAGTGAGGAAGGAAGAAAGAGGAATAGAGAGAAACAATCATGTGAGAGGGGAGCATAGATGGCTTGTCTTCTCATGTGGCTGACCAGGGATCAACCCAGCTACCCAGTAATGTGCCCTGACAGGTATTGAATGAATAGGCCCTACCTACACCTATATGTATATATTTTTTTATTTTTCAATTGCACTTGACAATCACTTTTATTTTAGTTCATAAGTATTTGCCATATATTTGTACTTTCTAGAGGCCCATGTGAATTATTTTCATGTTTGATTTTTGTGTTTCCTTTGGCTGGGAATTGTGCTATGAAGTTTACATTAAGAAGAGAATATTTTAGTTTGTTTTTCTCCATCTTTGCCCTGACAGCCAAGAAAATCCTCAAAACTGTCAGCCACTGCTTTACTTCTATTGATGGTTGGGGTAAGCTTTACATTTGTTCACAATTTTCTCATTTCAGGCAGACTCTGCATGATTGCTATCGCTCAGATTTGAGACTTTCAATCTTTTCAGTGACCTTGTAAAGGTGATTAAAATTATGTGCATTTTAAGTGTATGTGATTAAAGTATATGTGATTAAAATTCCGTGTATGTGAATGTGAGTGTGACTAAAATTATGTGCATTTTCCCATAATAAACACTTGTATAAGTTTTGAAAAATAAAAAAATAAAATAAATAAATAAAAGATAGGGACCCAGCCAAAATCGGTTTGGATCAGTGGATAGAGCGTCAGCCTGCAGACTGAAGGGTCCCATGGTTGCGGGCACATGCCCTGTGGGAGATGTGCAGGGGGACAGCTGATCGATGTTTCTCTCTCTTGGATGTTTCTAACTCTCTATCCTTCTCCCTTCCTCTCTGTGAAAAATCAATAAAAAATATATTTTTTTAAAAAAAATAAAAATAAAAGATACGGACGCGGACCTTCACTCATCCCAGCTCTGGGAAATGTGTTGACCTTCAACTGTAAAACCAGGATGACATAAAACGAGGTAGACCAAAACCAGAAGGATGCACATGAGACCCTCACTTGACCAGTTTCAAGGACCAAAGGAGGATAGGCTGTGCTGGTCTGAACTTAGTCCCCTCAGCAGAGAACTCTCAACCCTTGGTCTCTTTGTTCTGTTTTCCCTCTCTCTCCTTGTCCAAACCTCTGTCCGCACTGGGAGGTTGAGGTGGTCTTTGGGACGAGCGTCCTCCATCTTCTCAGGTTGCCGGCTCTTAAATAAACCACTCTCCTCTCACCAGAGCCTGTCCGGTGAGCCCTGGTGCCTGTCACCGTGACTCTCTGAGAGGACCCTGCCACCTTCCACCATCCGTCACGAGGACTACTGACCTCCACTCTCCCCTCCACCACGCACCCCACTTTGGTCCGGTGCCTCACCATGGATCTGGCAGTATTTCCACTGCTTCATCTCATCGAAGCTGGAGGTGACCGAGCACCACAGCTTCCCAAAGAAGCTGCCTTCTGTGATGCAGCTGTTGTAGGACTTTCCCCGATAGATGAAGGGGAAGATGCATCGTGGGTAATCTGTATGGAAAGCATGTGGAGGCAACCAATCGATGTGAGAAAGACTCATCCATGTTTCCTCTCTCTCCCCCCCACCTCCATCCCTTCCCTCCACGCTCTAGAAACCAACAGAAGAAAATATCCTTGGGTGAGCCTTAACAAAAAGAATGTAAACAGAATCTCTCCCCACTCCCCACCCCTTATTAATTTAAAAATGAAGAAATAGATAAAGAATACAATAGTCACTGAAACCGGTTTGGCTCAGTGGATAAAGCATCAGCCTGTGGTCCAAAGGGTCCCAGGTTCAATTCCTGTCAAGGGCATGTATCTTGGTTGTGGGCACATCCCCAGTAAGGGGTGTGGAAGAGGCAGCTGATCGATGTTTCTCTCTCATTGATGTTTCTAACTCTCTATCCCTCTCTCTTCCTTTCTGTAAAAAAAAAAAAAAATCAATAATCAATAAAATATATATTTTTTTAAATACAATGGTCGACTGGTTGCAGGCCCTCCATTCAGAGAGCAATCTCTTGGTGAACCTTGTGACCCATCATTATCATTATGTTTAGTTTCCAGGCCATTTTCCACACTCACATGTACATTATAACCTGTCTGCAAAAAATATACATACACTCGCACTGTCTCTTTTGTGGTCCATGATTTACAGAAACCCGCGGATAGCACCGCTCGGCTCCACTCACCTTCCACCAAGCACAGCTTCCAGTGCCTGTCGTACACGGCTCTGGTGGCACACCAGGGGAAGATGCTGTGTCTTCTGGTGCAAGAGAAGTGGAGAGACCCCTTGTAGATGAAGGGAAAGACACAGGCCGCCTTGCCAACTGAAGCACAGAAGACAAAACAGGAGGGGATGTCTTGATTCTTGCAAGAGTTAAGCCATATGCAAATGTAAACTACTAGTTCTTTTTTAAAATATTTATATTTTCTATTGCCCGACTGGAGTGGCTCAGTGGTTGAACGTTGACCTAAGAACCAGCAGATCACAGCTCAATTCCCGATCAAGGGTATATACCTGGGCAGCTGGTTCACTCCTTGCACCCCTTATGGGGAACATGTGGAAGGCAACCAGTCAATCTATGTCTGTCTGTCTGTCTCTCTCTCTCTCTCTCTCTCTCTTTCTCTTTCCCTCCCTCCTTTCTTTCCTCCCTTCCTCTATCTCTGAAAGCAATGGAAAAAATATCCTTAGGTGAGGATTAACACACAGCCCTAACTGGTTTGGCCTGTGGACTGAAAGGTCCCAGGTTCGATTCTGGTCAGTGGGTGCGGGCACATCCCCAATGCGGGGTGTGCAGGAGGCAGCTGATTGATATTTCTCTCTCATCAATGTTTCTAACTCTCTATCTCTCTCTTCTTCTCTGTAAAAAAAAAAATCAATAAAATATATTAAAACAAAATGATAGCTCATACAATCTGGGCAGAAATGGTGTTCATTTTCTGGCAAAAAAAAAAAAAATGCAAAAACAACGTCCCAAGCAAACCTTGGTGCCCTAGCTTCCTGTCTGCCAGCTGACAGGAGAGAGGCGATGATGACTCTCCCCAGCGGACACCAGACAATGTCTGCAGCCATTTTCAGAGGTTACCAATGGGAATGGGGACTGGGACCTGTGCTTCTGAAGCTACTGGGCAGAGACCAGGGATGTTGCTAAAGATATCCCCAGGCACAGGGCAGCCCCCCAGACCGAAGAGCCATCAGCCCAAGTGCCAGGAGGGCCAAGGCTGGAAACACTGATATAGAGGCCCTGATACAGAATGCTGACGCATCTCCCTCCCCTCTCTGTCCCTGGCCCTCACCCGGGATGGTGGGGCCACACAGCAGAAGGACCCGGTGTCTCTGAATCACACCGAAATCGCACCAAACACCCACACGGAATTGTCAGATTGAGTCCAAATGGAACCCCGATTTGGCTCTGCCGCTGTCATGCGGGAGCTGTTTGTTATAACAGCTGGTGTATTACTCATACAGGCGGACAAGACACAAGCCTTGTCTGCAACCGAGCAGTGCCCTCTCTCTCTGGACCAGACCCTCACCCTGTGTAACCTGGCCGTGACCACGGCAGGGAGAAGGCGGCTCTGGGCCAGAACGGAAAAGGTAGAACTCCGTCATTGCGCTCACCAGTGGGGGACGCCATTAGGTTCCTTAGCAAATGCTGCCTTTCCTACCGCGGGGCCTCAGAATGGTGTGGTCTTGGTTTTTGCCGAGTGTGAAGAGTTCAGCTTTAGAAAGCGCTCCGCAGGGTGCCTGGAGCGTGGCTGCTGCTCAGCAAATGTCAGCTACCATCATCGTCGTCATTGGCATGGCCATCAATGACTTTCCTCAATGATGGGCATCCCTGGGCTAATGGGATACCGGTGGTGAGGGGCAGACAGGCAGATGACCTCTGTGCACAGCGCTAAAGCTGTCCTTGGGAACTGTTAGTAAGAATCAACACAGCCCTCGCCGGCATGGCTCAGTGGACAGAGCGTCGGTCTGCGGACTGATGGGTCCCAGGTTTGATCCCAGTCAAGGGCATGTACCTCGGTTGCAGGCACATCCCCGGTAGGGAGCGTGCAGGAGGCAGCTGATCGATGTTTCTCTCTCATCGATGTTTCTGACTCTATCCCTCTCCCTTCCTCTCTGTAAAAAAATCAAGAAGATATATATATTTTTTAAAAAGAATCAACACATAACACACCCTATTAGCCACCTGCCCGTTAGTACAGCAGATGGTCTAATCGTCTTAGCTGGGTTAAATCCTCCATAAGCCAGGCCCCGATGACCTCCCTGTTCTCACGCCCTGATGGACATGGCCTTGACCTCACTCCACACTCTTTCTTGCCTTTGGGAGTTTTGCTCACGGCCCCCGTCCTGCCCTGAGTGGCCTTCTTCTCTTCCCAGCTTTACCCCCTGCTTCTCCCACAGGAACACTTGGCCCCATCTGGATTAATACCCTTCTCACTCTCAGAGCACTCTGAGCCAGTCTCTGAAAATATACTCACCAATTTTTAAAAGAATATAATGATTTGTTTTTGTGTTTATCATTCCTATTCACTGTGAGCTCTCTGAATATAAGGCCTGACTTTAAAAAAAAAAATATATATATATATATATATATATATATATATATATATATATATAGATTGATTGATTTTTTTTACAGAGAAGAAGGGAGAGGGAGAGAGAGTCAAAAACATCGATGAGAGAGAAACATGGACCAGCTGCCTCTTGCACATCCCGCAACCAAGATATGTGCCCTTGACCGGAATCGAACCTGGGACCCTTGAGTCTGCAGTCCAACACTATATCCACTGAGCCAAACCGGTTTTGGCAAGGCTTGACCTTTTTAAAAAAGATATTTTTATTCATTTCAGACAGAAAGTGAGAGGGAGAGAGAGAGAGAGAGAGAGAGAGAGAGAGAGAGAGAGAGAGAAACATCAATGATGAGGGAGAATCATTGATTGGCTGCCTCCTGCACACCTCCTACTGGAGATGGAGCCTGAAACCCCGGGGCATGTGCCCTTGACCGGAATCAAACCCGGACCCTTCAGTCTGCAGGCTGGTGCTCTATCCACTGAGCCACACTGACAAGAGTAAGGCCTGGCTTTTATTTGTTGCTTTGTGTCTGGCCCGTAGTATTGTGACTGGCACTTATAAATCACTCGACAAATATGTGCGGAATAAATGAGTTTATCAGTATGTACGGAGGGAGATGTGGGGGTACTGAGTTTCAGCACCGGAATGTGGGCTCAGGAAGGCTGACCAGAATGAGACCCGTAAGTGGAAAAGCTGACATTTAATCAGACACATTGTCCCCTGTGTGAATAAATTGGGTTATTGAATAATGATTTGCTTTTGTATTAATTGAACCCAGACCTTCTCTCTAGGGGAAGGTTCTTATGCCCTCCTCCTTCTGGTAGAGACTGCAGTGTGTTCTCCAAAACCAGCCTCATTTCCCTCCCAAATGCTCTGCTGAACTACACTTCCCAGACTTCCTTGCAGCTCAGCATTATTAGAGTGAGTTCTGGCTGGTGGAAATGGGAAGGAGTGATGGATGTCACTTCCTGGCCTGGCCAAAAATAGGCTCTCATCCAAAGTCCTCTAGACTCTCGTGGTCTTTGTCTGTCGGCCAGAAGCAGAGCATCCACAGGGCATCCTGAAGTCCCTGGGGATGATGGAACTCCAAGAGGAAAGAAGCTGGATCCCTGCCCACGAGAGGCGCCCTCATTGGATTTTACAGGAGCAAGGGATGAAATGTTTTTTGGGGGAAGCTTCTGATACTTGGGAGTTTGTTACAGCCGCTGTTCTCAGTAACCTGATAAGCACATACTTTAAAAATCCAAACCCAGGGCTTCATGGACATGAGTGCATGCCAGTGTCCATGCAGCTCACCACTTGCATGGCTCAGTGGTGAGCTTCGAGCTGTGAACTAGGAGGTCACGGTTTGATTCCTGGTCACCCGGGCACGTGTCGGCTCGATCCCCAGTAGGGGACACGCAGGAGGCAGCCCATCAATGATTCTCCCTCATCGTTGATGTTTCTATCTCTCTCTCTTCCTCTCTGAAATAAATTTTTAAAAAAAAATTTTTTTCTTAAAAGAAAAAGGACTTAATGGAATTAAAGTGCATGGGTATGAGTTGTTGTTTTATTTTATTTATTTTTTTTATTTTTAACTAAGGAACAAGGACGTGCCAGGCAGAAAAGGATTCTCACTCTAGAGAATGTTTCCCCATAACTCACACAGTTACATAGATAACCAAGGTCTCACTGTGCTGACCGTACAATCTTTGGGTGGTTAACTAATTAAATTTGGGGCCTTGGTGGTGGTTAATTTAGATTCCTAGATCCATTAGGAATGCAGCTGCCCTGGCTGGGTGGCTCAGTTGGTTGGAACTTCAATCCATGCACCAAAAGGTTGCAGGTTTGATTCCCCATCAGGACACATACCTAGGCTGCAGGTTTGGTCCTCAGGTCAGGCACGTACAGGAGGTAACCGATCAATGTTTCTCTCTCCTTCCCTTCCTCTCTCTTTAAAAATCAATAAAAAGCATATCCTCAGGTGAGGAAATAACATTATACTAAGCAGAATAAGCCAGTTGAAGAGAGATACATATCTCATGATCTCACCCATATGTGCGATATAATGAGCAACATGATTTCATGAACAAGAGTAAATCGAGCCAAAGCTGGTTTGGCTCAGTGGATAGAGTGTAGGCCTGCAGACTGAAAGGTCCTGGGTTCGATTCCGGTCAAGGGCATGTACCTTGGTTGCGGGAACATCCCCGATCGGGGGTGTGCAGGATGCAGCTGGTGGATGTCTCTCTCATTGATGTTTCTAGCTCTCTCTCCCTCTCCCTTCCTCTCTGTAAAAAATCAATAAAATATATATATTTTTAAAAAGAATAGATCAATCTAGAGACAAATGGTAGGGGAGTGGGGTTAGAGAGCAACCAAAGGACTTGTATGCCTGCATATTAGCATAATCAATGGGCAAAGACGTGGGGGCTTGCCCGGGGTGGGAATGGCTGGAGGGGGGTCAATTGGGGAAAAAGGAGACATATGTAAAACTTTAGACAATAATAATAATAATAATAATAATAAAGAACATAGCCCCCCACATACTAGAGTGGCTACTATGGGGGAAAAAGGCAGAGAATGAGTGTTGGCAAGGATGTAGAGAAATCAGAACACCAATGCCCCATTGGTGAGAATGTAAAATGGCACAGCTGCTGTGGAACACAGCGTGATATTAAATTATATATTTAATATATAATTATTTAATTATATATTAAATAATATATAATTATTCTACGACCCAGCAGTTCCACGTCTGGGGACACACCCCCAAAACGGAAAGCAGTATCTCAAAGAGAGGTTTGTCCACCCAGGCTCACGGCGGTATTGTTTGCAAAAGCCAAAAGGTAGCTGAAACCGGTTTGGCTCAGTGGATAGAGCCTCGGCCTGGGGACTGAAGGGTCCCAGGTTCGATTCCAGTCAAGGGCATGTACATTAGTTGCGGGCACATCCCTGGTGTGAGGTGTGCAGGAGGCAGCTGGTCGATGATTCTCTCTCATCGATGTTTCTAGCTCTCTATCCCTCTTCCTTCCTCTCTGTAAAAAATCAATTAAAATATATATTTTTTTTAAAAGCCAAAAGGTGGAAGTCACCCGAGAGTCCATCCGTGGGTGCATGGAGAAACAGAATGTGGTTTATATGCAGACTGTGGAATATTATTCAGCTTTAAAAGGAAAACAAATGCTGACACGTGCTACATCATGGATGGACACGGAGGACATCATGCTGAGTGAAGTGAGCCGGTCACAGAAGGACCAATGCGCACAATTCCCTTTCTATGAGGCACCGGAGCCGTGGACCTCGTAGAGACAGGAAGTCAGATGGTGGTGGTCAGAGTGTGGGGGGCGGGGGCGTGGAATAGAAGGTGTTGAATGAGGACAAAGTGCAGAGTCCTGGATATTGGCTGCCCAACAGTATGAATGTACTCAACACTACGCAGCGTGCACATCAACGTGATTGAGAGGGTGAACTGTATGTGCTGTGTATTTTAATACAAGTAAAAAGATAATGTGAAGGGAATGTTTAAGTTATGCAATGAAGTTAAAAATAATGTAAATGACCCCCCAGTCAATTGAAATTATAGAGCTGGTTCCTTATCAAAAATTTAACTTATTTTAGAGAGGGAGGAGGGGAAGGAAAGAGAGAGAGAGAGAGGATATCAATGTGTGAGAGAAATATCCATTAGTTGCCTTTCCCTATAAACACCCAAACTGGGGATCGAACCCGCAACCTAGGTATGCACCTGACTGGGAGTCAAACGCATGACCTTCTGGGGCAGGAGATGATGCTCCAGCTGACTGAGCCACATCAGCCAGGGATAGAGCCCCCACCCCTTCCTTAACTGGACATAGTATTTGTATTCCCCCTGCCATATACTGAGCATCTTGAAAGATGCTTGTGTCCATTCTATTCCTTCTTCCTTCCTTTCTCTTTCTCTCTTTTTCTCTTCCTTCCTTCCTTCCTTCCTTCCTTCCTTCCTTCCTCCCTTCCTCCCTTCCCCTCTCCCTCCCTCCTTCCTTCCTTCCTTCCATATCTCTCTCTCTCTCTCTCTCTCTCTCTCTCTCTCTCTCTCTCTCTCTCTCTCTCTCTCTCTTTCTTTCTTTCTTTCTTTCTGTTTTCAAAATAGCCCCATGAGGTAAAGGCCTCTGCTCCTCTTCAGCGAGTTGAGAAGTGACCTCAGAAAGGTTGCATTGCTTGATCAAGGTCACACGGAGCAAACAGGTCCAAGCCCCAGTCTGTCAGGTTCCTACCAAGCCTTCTTGGACTCGGGAAGCATTACTTTTGGCCCCAATCCCCGCTCCCAACCCCACCACTTTCCAGGACACTCGCCTCCACTTGTCTGGCAGGAATAGAGGAGGCAGGCCATCCATCCCAGCAGGCACGTGGACCATCGGGTCATCTCGGCCAGCCTCTTCTCCCTGCATCGAAGGAATAAACAACGGTGCCCCGGTGGGTCCCTCCCCTCTCCCACCAGCACCCACGTTCAATGCCACGCCTGCCATCCCCTCTGCCGTGACGATTCGCTGGGATCACAGAGCAGAGCAGGTGACACCCATTGAGTTCCAAGCACAGGACTCTACGTGCCTTAAACTCTTGGCCATGGCCCGAGGATCTAGATGCCGTTATGACCTCCATTGCATAGAGGGGAAACCGAGGCACAGGGAGCGTAAGCAGCCTTTGCTGAAGATCACGCACACTTTGTAAGTGGTGTGGCTGGGAATGGGACCTGACAGCCTGACTCTGGACCCTGATGGATGCCGCCTCTAGGCTTGGCATGGGACCTACTGTGTGCTGAGCATGGGACCTACTGTGTGCTGAGCTCCCCATGGATGCCAGCCCAGGGGTGTCGTTGTCCAGAGCAGACATTTCCAGCCTTGAACTGATCACTAAAATTCGGCCGCAGAGTTGCCTTTTCAACTGCCTCCTGGACTTGCCCCTCTGGAGCCGTGGTCGGCCAACTGCGGCTCTCAAGCCACATGCGGCTCTGTGGCCCGTTGAATGCGGCTCTTCCACAAAATACCACCTGAGGGTGCGCACGTCCAGTGCGATTGGCACTTCGTGGCCCATGCGCAGGAGTCGGTTTTCAGTTCTCAGAAAAGAAATTCCAATCGTTGTCCTGTTGATGTTTGGCTCTGTTGACTAATGCGTTTGCGGACCACGGCTCTAGATCAAGCACCTCAAAGTCCAACATTTGGCATTTGATGGAGAGCCCCAAATATCGTATTCTCCCCGCTTTACTTACTTAATTTATTTTAAGTATATATTTTATTAATTTTTCTACAGAGAGAAAGGGAGAGGGATAGAGAGTTAGAAACGTCGATGAGAGAGAAAAATCCATCAGCTACCTCTTGCACACCCCCTACTGGGGATGTGCCCGCAACCAAGGTACATGCCCTTGACCGGAATCGAACCTGGGACCTTTCAGTCAGCAAGCCAAACTATCCACTGAGCCACACCAATGGCCTCTCTCCCTTTACTTAATTTCATTGTACTATGTTTGCTATTAAATGTTTGTGTCCCCAAGAATCACATGTTGACATCCTAATCCCCAAGATGATGGTATTAGGAAGCAGAGCCTTTGGGAGATGATTAGGTTACGAGGGTGGGGCCCCCCTGAAAGGAATTAGTGCCCTTCGAGAAGAGCACAGAGAACTCCATCCTCACTTGTGGGGACAGTAAGGAGATAGTGACTTCTGGCCAGACATCCAATCTGCCGTGGCCCTGACCTTGGACTTCCCAGCCTCACAACCAGGAGAAATAAATGTCTGTTGTTAATAAGCCACCTGGTCTACCCGGTTTCTGCTCCAGCAGCCAGAAAAGGCCAAGACAGTGCTTTCCCCAATCTCTCAGGTGATCACCCCAAAAGGAACTTGTTGCTCCCCTTGACCCCTCCCTCTGCCCTCTCAATCCCCACATCCAGCTGCTTCTATTTTCCGAATAGCTCTCAGTCCAGCATCCTTCCCTCTCTCCCCAGCATCCTTTCCTCTAACCTCTCTCCCCAGCATCCTTCCTTCTCTCGCCAGCATCCTTCCCTCTTTCCCCAGCATCCTTCCCTCTCTCCCAGTATCCTTCCCTCTCTCCCAGCATCCTTCCCTCTCTCCCAGCATCCTTCCCTCTATCCTCTCTCTCCAGCATCCTTCCCTCTCTCCCTAGCATCCTTCTCTCTCTCCTCTCTCCCCAGCATCCTTCCCTCTCTCCCTAGCATCCTTCTCTCTCTCCTCTCTCCCCAGCATCCTTCCCTCTCTCCCTAGCATCCTTCTCTCTCTCCTCTCTCCCCAGCATCCTTCCCTCTCTCCCTAGCATCCTTCCCTCTCTCCTCTCTCCCCAGCATCCTTCCCTCTCTCTCCAGCATCCTTCCCTCTCTCCCTAGCATCCTTCCCTCTCTCCCTGGCATCCTTCTCTCTCTCCTCTCTCCCCAGCATCCTTCCCTCTCTCCCTAGCATCCTTCTCTCTCTCATCTCTCCCCAGCATCCTTCCCTCTCTCCTCTCTCCCCAGCATCCTTCCCTCTCTCTCCAGCATCCTTCCCTCTCTCCCTAGCATCCTTCTCTCTCTCCTCTCTCCCCAGCATCCTTCTCTCTCTCCCCAGCATCCTTCCCTCTCTCCCCAGCATCCTTCCCTCTCTCCCCCGCCTCCTTCCCTCTCTCCCCAGCATCCTTCTCTCTCTCCCCAGCATCCTTCCCTCTCTCCCCAGCATCCTTCCCTCTCTCCTGAGCATTTTTCCCTCTCTCCCTCACCTCCTTCCCTCTCTCCCCAGCATCCTTCCCTCTCTCCCCAGCATCCTTCCCTCTCTCCCCAGCAACCTTCCCTCTCTCCCTAGCATCCTTCTCTCTCTCCTCTCTCTCCCCAGCAACCTTCCCTCTCTCCCTAGCATCCTTCTCTCTCTCCTCTCTCTCTCCAGCATCCTTCCCTCTCTCCCTCGCCTCCTTCCCTCTCTCCCCAGCATCCTTCCCTCTCTCCCCAGCATCCTTCCCTCTCTCCCCAGCAACCTTCCCTCTCTCCCTAGCATCCTTCTCTCTCTCCTCTCTCTCTCCAGCATCCTTCCCTCTCTCCCAGCATCCTTCCCTCTCTGCCCAGCATCCTTCCCTCTCTCCCCAGCATCCTTCCCTCTCTCCCAGCATCCTTCCCTCTCTCCCCAGCATCCTTCCCTCTCTCCCTCGCTTCCTTCCCTCTCTCCCCAACGCCACTATTACTGACCAACGCCAGGCTTTCACCATCTCTCCCCAAAATGCTGACCCGTTCCCCTCTGGATCCCCCGGCCCCAGCCTCTGCCCTGCCCGGTCCTCCCCATGCTGGCCGGCTTCTCTTGGTGCGTGTCTTCACGTTCTCGTTCAGGCACAGGTGTTTACTGAGCGTTTACACCGGGTGGGGGGCGGGGCTCAAGGGTGAGTCTAGAGCCATGGTTGGCAAACCGCGGCACGCGAGCCACATGGGGCTCTTTGGCCCCTTGCGTGTGGCTCTTCCACAAAACACCACGGCCTGGACGAGTCTGTGTTGAAGAAGTTTACGTGTAGAACATCTGGCTCTCCAAAGAAATGTCGGTCGTTGTCCTGTTGACAGTTGGCTCTGTGGACTAATGAGTTTGCCGACCACAGGGCCAGAGCACTGTGTGAGCGGGACGCGGTCCCTGCCTTCACAGGGCTGTGCACGAGGGACACGGACAGGAAGGGAAGGAGCCAGAGGCAAACACAGAACCCCTGGCTGTGATCGTTGCCGTGCAGACTGAGAGCAGGGGCTGCGGGAAGGAGTAACGGGGTGAAGTCCCTTTCTGGTTGGGAAGAGGATGTGTAAACAAAGACCCAGAGGAAGGAAACTGGGAGGCAGACCTGAGAGGAGCCGGGTGTGCGGAGGGGGCGGGGCTCCTCCAGGCAGAGGCGGGCGTGGGGAAGAGCTGGTTGTGCTCAAGGGACAAGTCCAGCTGCTGTGTCTGGGGCCGGGAGCAAAGAGGCTGGAGCGGGGCCTGGTGAGGTGGGAGGGGTCGGACCCTGCAGAGCCTTCTTTTTTTTTTTTAATTTTTAAAATATGTATGTTATTGATTTTTTACAGAGAGGAAGGGAGAGGGCGTTAGAGAGTGGGGATTTCTGAGCATGCTCTCTCCTAGTCGACGTGGCCATAAATCCCAGCTGCAACTAACAAGATAGCCTTACAAGGCAGATCCCTGTCAACTTTCCTGACAATGAAATGCAGTTACCCCACCAGGCGCCAGGACCCTATACATGACATGCTGACTTTACCCAAGAAAAACTACTGTGTTTAAATTGTTTTAAAATTGTTTGCTCTGCAAAAAACAGGAGGTAGTGAATGGGTATAAATACGGTCGGACACAAGGGGTCGGGGCTGCTCTTGGGGCTGCGTGGAGAGAGAGCAGTCAGCGGGCCGGTTACTAAAAGGCTCCCTACAGCCGGGACCGGTTTGGCTCAGCGGATAGAGCGTCGGCTTGGGGACTGAAGGGTCCCGGGTTCGATTCCGGTCAAGGGCATGTACCTTGGTTGTGGGCATATCCCCGCTAGGGGGTGTGCAAGAAGCAGATAGAACTCTCTATCTCTCTCCCTTCCTCTCTGTACAAAATCAATAAAATATATTTAAAATAATAATAATAAAATAAATAAATAAATAAATAGCTCCCTACATTTTAATTTGGTCCAGATGCCAGTGTTCATTTACTTGCATTCGCTCTACAACAAGGGATAGAGAGTCAGAAGCATCGATGAGAGAGAAACATCGATCGGCTGCCTCCCGCACATTCCCACCTGGGGACGTGCCCGCGATCAAAGCACATGCTCTTTGACCGGAATCGAACCTGGGACCCTTCCGTCCACAGGCCGACGCTCTATCCACTGAGCCAAACCGGTCAGGGCCAGAGCCTTCTTTCTATTCTCAGTGCAGCTGGAAACCACTGGAGGGATACAGCGGGGAGAGGGGGCCTCATTCATTCTAATCTCCCCGTCAAGTTCATAGTAGAATCCACGTCCGCACCATGGCCCTTCCCTTGGTCTGCAACAGCTGCACTAACCTTTCCTTTCTTTTCCTTTTTCTTTTCAATATATTTTATTGATTTTTTTTTTTTTTACAGAGAGGAAGAGAGAGGGAGAGAGAGTTAGAAACACCCATCAGCTGCCTCCTACATACCTCCTACTAGGGCTGTGCCTGCAACCAGGGTACGTGCCCTTGACTGGAATCGAATGGGACCCCTCAGTCCGCAGGCCGACGCTCTGTCCACTGAGCCAAACGGGCCAGGGCTTACACTAACCTTTCCACTATTTCCTGTGCAAGCCGAGCGGGCTGAGCCCCAGGGCCTTTGCACCCGCAAGTCTCTCAGCCCCGCAATGCCCCATCCCCAAGTCCCCCACATCCCCCCTAGACCACCTGTGCCATCTGCTCGGCTCGCTTCCTTGTGCCGTAAAGGATTCTGTGCAAACGCGAGGAGCTGATACGGACTGACGTTCTGGAATGTTCATGAGCCCGCTGGGGTCACGCTGTGGGCATGAACGGAAAGTACCCTGGGGGCAGCTCAGGACGGCGAGTGAACCGTAAAGGGAGCCTGGGAGCCGGACGCCCACGCCTGGAACATTCCCCCGAGGCTGAGGATGATCCAGCGCCGGAGGACCCTCTGTCCCCGGCCGGGGGGCGTCGGGGCTGGGACTGGCCACGGGCACGGTGCTGCCCGGGGCGCCGAGCGAGGGGGCTGCGGCTCTGGAGCCCAACCACCGTCAGGCCTGGGAGCGTCTCCCGGTCATCCATGGAGGGAGCCTAAAGCCACCTCAAGGTCTTATTCCAAGTGCAATCGGTGCTGAGGAGCCCTTTGCAGGCGGCAGAGGGCGTGCGAGGGGGGTGGTAAGGGCTGCGGATGGGCAGGAGAGAGGCAGGGGTGCCCCGTGCTCCCCACCTTGGCCTCCCAGTTTCACGCTCCCCTGCCCGCCTCGCCTCAGCTTCAAAGCTGCACCTCAGGGAGTTCACCAACCTCGGCTCCCGGGCCCCGTCAGCTCTCTGACCTCCGGGTTCCACGTGCTCATCTGTCACGTGGAGAGAACCATCCAGCTGTGGAAGCCACTGTGCGAGGGGCAGCGCTCCTGGGCGTGAGGTCACTGGAGGGAGCGTGTCTCCGAAACACTGAGTCCCCCCTGGCCGGAGTAGTTCAGGGGTTCAGGGTCGACCCAGGAACCAGGAAGTCACCGTTCAATCTCCATCAGGGCACATGCCCGGTTGCAGGCTGGGTGGGGGGGGGGGGGAAGCAGGAAGGAGGCAGCCAATCCATGATTCTCTCTCATCATGGATGTTTCTATCTTTTCCCATTCTCCCTTCCTCTCTGAAATCAATAAAAACATTTAAAAAAATAAAAGTATAGATGCTGAAAGGAAGAAGGTGATTCATTAAAGAGAGAGAGAGAACGAGAGAGAGAGAGAGAGAAAGAGACAGAGAGAGATAGAGATAGAGAGAGAGAGTGTGTGAGAGAGAGAGAGAGAGATAGAGAGAGAGAGAGAGTGAGAGAGAGAGAGAGAGAGAGCCCTCGCTGGTTTGGCTCAGTGGCTAGAGTGTCAGCCTGCAGACTGAAGGGTCCTGGGTTTGATTCCAGTCAAGGGCATATGCCTGGGTTGCAGGCTCCATCCCCAGCTCCAGGCAGGAGGCAGCCAATTGATGTGTCTGTCACATCAGTGTTTCTCTCTCTCTGTCCCTCCTCCCTTCCACTCTCTCTAAAATTCACTGGAAGCATATCCTCAGGGGAGGATGAACAACAGAATAATAAAAAAGAAAGAAAAAGAAAGACCAAACACTGAGTCCGGCTGCTCAGCAGCAAATGGCTCCACTTTTGAAACCAAACCTCAGAGTAAGAGCCCCGAGCGCACGCACACGTGCACACACATGTGCAAACACACGCACACACTTGCATGTATGTACCTGGGCTGCCTTTGCAGGGAGCTGGACAGGACCGGGGGGAGGCCTCTGTGTCTCAGCTTTCTCCTTCACAGAACAGCAAGCCTGGGCCTGACCTCAGAGCTGCGACTTCCAGCCGCTGAGCGGCAAGAATTTCAAAACACGCAGTGCTGGCTACTCAGTCAGGGGCACAGGCCTCCTTCCCCCTAGACTGCCAAATGAGAAAATGACAACAGCCGGCCCCGCGCAGCTCAGTGGTTGGGCATCAATCTATGAGCCAGGAGGTCACGGTTCGATTCCCGGTCAGGGCAGATGCCGGTGTCGCAGGCTCGATCCCCAGTAGGGGGCGTGCAGGAGGCAGCCCATCAATGATTGTCTCTTATCTTTGATGCTTCTACCGCTCACTCCCTCCCCCTTCCACTCTGAAATCAATAATAAAAATATATTTTTAGCCCTGACCGGTTTGGCTCAGTGAATGGAGCGTCAGCCTGAGGACTGAAAGGTCCCGGGTTCGATTCCGGTCGAGGGCATGTAACTTGGTTGCAGGCACATCCCCAGTAGGAGGCATGCAAGAGGCAGCTGATTGATGATTCTCTCTCATCAAGTTTCTAACTCTTCCTCTCTGTAAAATATCGATAAAATATAATAATTTAAAAAAGGAACATCTCCATAATTTTTTGTGTCGCTGGCATGTTGAGATGGTCAGATTTGGAGCTCATGACCCACCAGCACATGTTCCCGACGGCTTTCCAGAAAGGAGGGGGCTGCCGGAAGCCGCCCCGCAGCCCGGGGGGGCGCCCGTGACCTTCCCCCGGTGGACAGGCTGCCCCGGGCCCCTGCCCTGCTGTCGGGGCGCAGGCCGGCTCCGCGCCCCGACCCCCCACTCCCGTGTCTCGCCGGCTGTACCTCTGAGAGCGTCCTTCCTGGCCCGCGTCGGGTTCTGCTCCCATGGGCTCCGGCTCAGCGGGGGGCCGCCCTCCCCGCCCCCCCCCTCCCCCCCGGCCCCGGACTATGTGCAGGACGAGCCGTGGCCCGGGGGCACGTTTTGAGTGACTGGTCACGAGGGGGTGGGGGGGGGCCTCGTGGAGGGGGCGCCGGCCTGCACGCATGCATAGTCATCAGGCCCATCAGCTCAGTCATGTGTGCATGGACGGCCTGTGCGGGGGCTGGCGCCGTCTGCAAAGCTCCCTGACCGCCCACAGCCCTGCCTGGGCACCAGAGGGCGGGCGCGCAGACTCACCCAGGGGCGCCCCGGGTCCCAAGCGGGACTCCTCGGTTTGCAGAAGGGGGAACTGAGGCCCAGACGCGTTGAGGGGCTTGCCAAAAGCCGTACAGCCAATGGGTGGGGACGGGTGGCGTTCGAAGAGTGTAGTTGGGGGCCTCCTTTTATTTTATTTTATTTTATTTTATTTTATTTTATTTTAATCACTAGAGACCCGATACACAAAATTTTTGTAAGAATGGGCCTTCCTTTCCCCTGCTGCCGGCACCAGCTTCCCTTCGGCACTGGGGACCTAGGCTTTCCTCCCAGATCCAGCTTTGTCCGAAGGTCGTCCGGAAGGACATGCATATTACCTAATTAGCATATTATCTAATTAGCATTTTATTATTATAGATTTTTTTAAAGTATATTTTTATTGATTTTAGAGAGGAAGTGGGGGGGGGGCAGATAGAAACATCCATGAGAGGGGATCATTGATTGGCTGCCTCCTGCACGCCCCCTACTGGAGAATTGAGTCCACAGCCTGGGCATGTGCCCATGAACCGTGACCTCGTGGTTGATGGGTTGACACTCAACCACTGAGCCACCCCGACTGTGACCTGGACTTTGGGCCAGACAGTCCAATGGCCTCTCTCAGTATCTTTCCTGGAATCTCCAAATGCTT
Source organism: Nyctalus aviator (assembly GCA_036971965.1). Taxonomy (NCBI): domain Eukaryota; kingdom Metazoa; phylum Chordata; class Mammalia; order Chiroptera; family Vespertilionidae; genus Nyctalus; species Nyctalus aviator. The sequence goes on along the minus strand of CM072936.1, from coordinate 7,523,637 downwards.
TTGACCAATATTCTTTGAGATTACTGAGCTGTTTTTATTTTATTTATTTTTATTTTTATTTTAAATATATTTTATTGATTTTTCACAGAGAGGAAGGGAGAGGGATAGAGAGTTAGAATCATCGATGAGAAAGAATCATCAACCAGCTGCCTCCTGCACACTCCCCACTAGGGATGTGCCGGCAACCAATGTACATGCCCCTGACTGGAATCGAACCTGGGACCCTTGAGTCCACAGACCGACGCTCTATCCACTGAGCCAAACAAGTTTCGGCTGTTTTTATTTTTCTATAAATATATATATATATTTTATTGATTCTTCACAGAGAGGAAGGGAGAGGGATAGAGAATTAGAAACATCAATGAGAGAAATATTGATCAGCTGCCTCCTGCACACCTCCTACTGGGGATGTACTCACAACCAAGGTACATGTCCTTGACCAGAATCAAACCTGGGACCTTTGAGTCCACAGACCGACACTCTATCCACTGAGCCAAACCGGCCAGGGCTGTTTTCATTTTTAGTATGCATAACCTCAGCAGTGCTAACAAGTCATGTTTTAAATTCATTTCGTTATGTTAAGATTCACCTTTAAATCTGAGTCTGCATTCTAGACCCACCGGCAAGGGAATCTCATATACTTTAGAGGTAGAGATTATGTCAGTAGCCTTGGCCAATGTGGCTCAGTGGGCTGAGCATCATCCCGTCCATCAGAAGGTCGCCGCCTATTTGACTCCTGGTTGGGACATGGGCCCTAGTTATGGGTTCCATCCCCCAGTTGGGCTATGTATGGGAGGCAACCAATTGATGTTTCTCTTTCCTGCTCCCTCTCTAAAATCAATAAAAGCATATTAAAAAATAATAATAATAATACAAGACAGCCCTAACCGGTTTGGCTCCATGCATAGAGCATCGGCCTACGGACTGAAAGGTCCCAGGTTTGATTCCGGTCAAGGGCATGTGCCTTGGTTGCAGGCACATCCCTAGTGGGGGGTGTGCAGGAGGCAGCTGGTCGATGTTCCTCTCTCATGGATGTTTCTAGCTCTCTATCCCTCTCTCTTCCTCTCTGTAGAAAAATATCAATAAAATAAATTTAAAGAAATAACACAAGACAGCGTGTTTCAGAATTTGCAATTAGTCTTGCTTTCCAGAGCTGGGAGGTGTCAGTGACTGTGCGTCTTGCTTTACTTACTCCTGAGAACTGCGAGGCCCTGAGCCCTTCAGGCGAATCGCCGAGCGTGGCCGGGGCACAGGGTCCACGCACTGAGGCTCCGTCCCCCACAGCCTCCCCGAGCCTCCCCAGCCTCGAAGGGACTCCCCCGCCTTCCAGACTCCCATTGGGTCTCGGACACAGACGTGCCTACAGCTGCTGTGATCCTTGAAGATCGTTGTCTTGGCAACAACCTGGAATTCCTCATCCGGACTCTTCAAATCTTGGACTACATTAACTTATGTTCTTTTTATTGAATGTATTGCGGTGACACTCTCGTCTATATTTAGTGCCAATTATCTTAAGTATTTTTTTTCCCCTTCTGTATTTCTTCTTATGCAGAGTAGCCTTGGGGCAGAGAGAGGGAGGGAGGAGAGGTGAAAAGGGGGAAGGAAGAAGAGGAAGAAGGAGGAGGAGGGGCAGGGAGAAGAGATGAAGGAGGTGGGGAAAAGGGGAGAGAGCAGAGACAGAAGGGGGGTGGGGGGAAGAGAGAGAGAGAGAGAGAGAGAGAGAGAGAGAGAGAGAGAGAGAGAGAAGAAGAAGAAGAAGAAGAAGAAGAAGAAGAAGAAGAAGAAGAAGAAGAGGAGGAGGAGGAGGAGGAGGAGGAGGAGGAGGAGGAGGAGGAGGAGGAGGAGGAAGGAGATGAGAAGTAGGAAGGGGAGGGGAGGAGGAGGAGCTGGGGCAGTGCAGTCAGGGAGAGGGGAGGGGGAGAAAGGGGGGAGTGGGAGGACCTTGGAGGAGGGACCAGGAGGAGGCCTGGCTGTGGCTATAAACCCTGAGGGTGAGCTGGGAGCCCCAGCCCCGGCCAGAGGAGGAGCATGGGGCTGCGTGTGGGGCTCCTGCTGGTGTGGGCCTTTGGGTTGCCCAGCGTCGTCAGCATCAATTACGGTGAGGAGTTTGGGACGGTGGGTGGTCCGGGCCCCAGGAGGAGGGCGAGGCTCACCCTCACGTCTTGTGCTCTGAGAAGGAGAGAGTCGCTCTCCACATTGTCCCGTTCGCAGACATGGTCCACTGCTGGGCTCTAACACAAAACAAAGCATGAAAAGGGGCCCACCACCCAGAACTGAAATGTCACGGCTGACATGTACACGTAAGGAACCGTTTGACATGGAAACTGGGTCTCAAAAGAACTGGTGGCCCAGAGAGAGGCTCACTGCAGACGATGCATATGCCTCTCAGCATAACGGTGATGGCTTCTCTTGTTTTTGGATCTTATAAGTATATTTCCAGTAGGACATGATCTCACTCATCTGGGGGAAGTGGTGAACAGAGACGGATGAACAGGAACAGACCCAGAGACAAGGAGCCATGGGTCAGACTGTTGGACCTCAGGGGGCGGGTGGGGATAAAAGGGAGAGATCAACCAGAGGACCTGGGTGCACACATATGTGCCTAACCCGTGGTCGAGGACAACAGGGGGATGGGGGTGTGCGTGGGGGTGGGGGTGGGAGATGGAATGGGGAGTTGAGGACAAATATGAGATACCCTAATCAATAAAGAAATTAATAATCAAAAAGGGGGGGGCTCAACTAATAAACACGAAAGACTGGGAATGCCAGCTGGGAAATCCTACCAACAGAAGCCCCACTCCTGGTGGCGGGTGTCTCCCCCACCCCAGTCCGTGTTCAGTGCCTCCTGTGGAGATTCTGGAAGGAAAGGACGTTTTGGGACGGCCTGCCTTGTTCCTTTACCAAACCATGTCGCCCTCACCCACGACGGGGTGACCGCTGAGGGAGGGACTCCGTGGAGGATGCACTTCCCACGAAGGTGGCGAGGCTCGCCCAGAGCTGTGAGAGCCATTCTTTGATGGGATGGCAAGGGACCAGGATCTTTGCATGCACGACTTTATCACTTTATTATTTTTTTAAATATATTTTATTGATTTTACACAGAGAGGAACTGAGAGGGACGGAGAGTTAGAAACGCCAATGAGAGAGAAACATCCATCAGCTGCCTCTTGCACACCCCCCACTTGGAGATGTGCCGGCAACCAAGGTACATGCCCTTGGACCGGAATCGAACCCGGGACCTTTCAGTCCGCAGGCCGACGCTCTATCCGCTGAGCCAAACCGGTTTCGGCATGACTTTATAACTTTAAAATATCTATATTTTATTGATTTTTTTTACAGAGAGGAAGGGAGAGGGCTAGAGAGTTAGAAATATCGATGCGAGAGAATCATCCATCAGCTGCCTTCTGCACACCCCCTACGGGGGGTGTGCCCGCAACCAAGGCACATGCCCTTGACCGGAATCGAACCTGAGACCCTTGAGTCCGCAGCCCGACGCTCTGTCCACTGAGCCACACCGGCCAGGGCTCTGGACCTATTTTGTCCGTCAGTTTATTTCCTGCGTTAGACTGCACAGAGGAGTGAGATCACGTGGTGCTCGTCTCCTCCCCGAGGGACTGGAATGCAGCGGCCGATCCGCTCAGTGGCCTCAAGGAGCTCAGCGCCCCTTCGGGCGCCGGTTCTCCTGTCTGTGGACGGCGGGGAGGACACGTGTGTCACGGCGGTCTGGCGCGTCCGGCGCCGGGCCCGGCACGTCCGAGGGGCTCCGTGCCTCTGCCTCCCCTCCGTCCCAGGCGCCTCGTCTTCCTGCTTCTTTCCTGGAGGAAGGTATTTCCATTTGGCCAGCGGCAGCGCCAAAGGCAGGAATCTCTGGCAGTAGAATCCGGGTGACAAAAATGGAAACACACACACACTCACACACACACACAAGCGAATACCCGAAAACATCGTGTTCCGTATCAGAAACTCCACGAAGCCCTCCCTGCAGACGAGCCTGAATCTGAGCAGCGGCAGACAGGGGTGAGGAAGTGAGGGCGACGGAGACGGGGATGCTGCTGCGGGCAGTCCAGTGGTTAGAGCCTTGCCGGGAACCACAGCCGCTCTCGGTGGTTCAGGGATTCCTCTGTTCCGGACGCTATTCTATTCTATGGGGTCTATAGGCACAAAGCGTCTGTTCCTCCTAATACACCCCCTCCCCTCCAGGCAGCGCCATCGTGGTCCTTGTTTTACAGGAGAGAATCCGGGCCACAGAGGGGCGGCGTCCCATTCCCGAAGCCACTCAGCTCGCTGGGGACAACGGGGGTTTGTGCTCAAGGTTCTGAGATAGAGATCCGAGACCGGTTTGGCTCAGTGGATAGAACGTCGGCCTGCGGACTGAAGGGTCCCAGGTTTGATTCCGGTCGAGGGCATGTACCTTGGTTGCGGGCACATCCCCAGTAGGGGGTGTGCAGGAGGCAGCTAATGGATGTTTCTCTCTCATCGGTGTTTCTAACTCTCTAGCCCTCTCCCTTCCTCTCTGTAAAAAATCAATAAAATAAAATAAAAGATTCTGAGACAGCCCATTTCCTTTCTTTTCCTTTCTCTCTATAATCCTCTCCTGGGGATATGTTTTCATTGCTTTAATAAGAGAAAAAGCGAGATGGAGAGAGATAAATAGTCGCTGGTTATCTCCCATCAGCACATCACCTTTAAAATATTATTGTTTGCCAAAACCGGTTTGGCTCAGTGGATAGAGCATCAGTCTGCGAACTGAAGGGTCCCAGGTTCGATTCCGGTCAAGGGTATGTACCTTGGTTGCGGGCACATCCCCGGTGGGGGATGTGCAGAAGGCAGCTGATTGATGTCTCTCTCATCAATGTTTCTAACTCTCTGTCCCTCCCCCTTCCTCTCTGTAAAAGATAATAAAATATATTTAACATTTAAAAATAAAATATCATCGTTACTAGGCTATAATTTGGTAAAATTAATTTTATTTCAAAGGCTAACTCTAGTGAAATAACTGTTTGTTTAAATTGTGTCTTTCAGATTATTTGCCAGCTCCAGGTAAGGGGCTCAAAACGCTTTGAGTACGGTTTCTTTTGATATCTCGCCATAACATGTGAGGTTGTTGAATGCCGTATTTCTTTTCCTGGTAAGAAATCGTACATTTCATTAAAAACTGCTACTTTATGTCCTTGATTACTAAAGAAGGTACATGCTATGTTAAAAATCATTAAGGAAAAAAGAAGAGAGCAACCCATTTTACTGTTAATATGTTCAAGGGATCAAATATTTCATTACATACAACCTTATACTGTGATTTTCGTTTTGCAGAAAGAAACATTCTTTTTTTCTTCTTTTTTTTTCTTTTTTAATATATTTTATTGATTTTGTACAGAGAGGAAGGGAGAGAGATAGAGTTAGAAACATCGATGAGAGAGTCATCCATCAGCTGCCTCTTGCACACCCCCTACTGGAGATGTGCCCGCAACCAAGGTACATGCCCTTGGACCGGAATCGAACCCGGGACCTTTCAGTCCGCAGGCCGACGCTCTATCCGCTGAGCCAAACCGGTTTCGGCATGACTTTATAACTTTAAAATATCTATATTTTATTGATTTTTTTTTTTTTACAGAGAGGAAGGGAGAGGGCTAGAGAGTTAGAAATATCGATGCGAGAGAATCATCCATCAGCTGCCTCCTGCACACCCCCTATGGGGGGTGTGCCCGCAACCAAGGCACACCTGAGACCCTTGAGTCCGCAGCCCGACGCTCTGTCCACTGAGCCACACCGGCCAGGGCTCTGGACCTATTTTGTCCGTCAGTTTATTTCCTGCGTTAGACTGCACAGAGGAGTGAGATCACGTGGTGCTCGTCTCCTCCCCGAGGGACTGGAATGCAGCGGCCGATCCGCTCAGTGGCCTCAAGGAGCTCAGCGCCCCTTCGGGCGCCGGTTCTCCTGTCTGTGGACGGCGGGGAGGACACGTGTGTCACGGCGGTCTGGCGCGTCCGGCGCCGGGCCCGGCACGTCCGAGGGGCTCCGTGCCTCTGCCTCCCCTCCGTCCCAGGCGCCTCGTCTTCCTGCTTCTTTCCTGGAGGAAGGTATTTCCATTTGGCCAGCGGCAGCGCCAAAGGCAGGAATCTCTGGCAGTAGAATCCGGGTGACAAAAATGGAAACACACACACACTCACACACACACACAAGCGAATACCCGAAAACATCGTGTTCCGTATCAGAAACTCCACAAAGCCCTCCCTGCAGACGAGCCTGAATCTGAGCAGCGGCAGACAGGGGTGAGGAAGTGAGGGCGACGGAGACGGGGATGCTGCTGCAGGCAGTCCAGTGGTTAGAGCCTTGCCGGGAACCACAGCCGCTCTCGGTGGTTCAGGGATTCCTCTGTTCCGGACGCTATTCTATTCTATGGGGTCTATAGGCACAAAGCGTCTGTTCCTCCTAATACACCCCCTCCCCTCCAGGCAGCGCCATCGTGGTCCTTGTTTCACAGGAGAGAATCCGGGCCACAGAGGGGCGGCGTCCCATTCCCGAAGCCACTCAGCTCGCTGGGGACAACGGGGGTTTGTGCTCAAGGTTCTGAGACAGAGATCCGAGACCGGTTTGGCTCAGTGGATAGAACGTCGGCCTGCGGACTGAAGGGTCCCAGGTTTGATTCCGGTCGAGGGCATGTACCTTGGTTGCGGGCACATCCCCAGTAGGGGGTGTGCAGGAGGCAGCTAATGGATGTTTCTCTCTCATCGGTGTTTCTAACTCTCTAGCCCTCTCCCTTCCTCTCTGTAAAAAATCAATAAAATAAAATAAAAGATTCTGAGACAGCCCATTTCCTTTCTTTTCCTTTCTCTCTATAATCCTCTCCTGGGGATATGTTTTCATTGCTTTAATAAGAGAAAAAGCGAGATGGAGAGAGATAAATAGTCGCTGGTTATCTCCCATCAGCACATCACCTTTAAAATATTATTGTTTGCCAAAACCGGTTTGGCTCAGTGGATAGAGCATCAGTCTGCGAACTGAAGGGTCCCAGGTTCGATTCCGGTCAAGGGTATGTACCTTGGTTGCGGGCACATCCCTGGTGGGGGATGTGCAGAAGGCAGCTGATTGATGTCTCTCTCATCAATGTTTCTAACTCTCTGTCCCTCCCCCTTCCTCTCTGTAAAAGATAATAAAATATATTTAACATTTAAAAATAAAATATCATCGTTACTAGGCTATAATTTGGTAAAATTAATTTTATTTCAAAGGCTAACTCTAGTGAAATAACTGTTTGTTTAAATTGTGTCTTTCAGATTATTTGCCAGCTCCAGGTAAGGGGCTCAAAACGCTTTGAGTACGGTTTCTTTTGATATCTCGCCATAACATGTGAGGTTGTTGAATGCCGTATTTCTTTTCCTGGTAAGAAATCGTACGTTTCATTAAAAACTGCTACTTTATGTCCTTGATTACTAAAGAAGGTACATGCTATGTTAAAAATCATTAAGGAAAAAAGAAGAGAGCAACCCATTTTACTGTTAATATGTTCAAGGGATCAAATATTTCATTACATACAACCTTATACTGTGATTTTCGTTTTGCAGAAAGAAACATTCTTTTTTTCTTCTTTTTTTTTCTTTTTTAATATATTTTATTGATTTTGTACAGAGAGGAAGGGAGAGAGATAGAGTTAGAAACATCGATGAGAGAGTCATCCATCAGCTGCCTCTTGCACACCCCCTACTGGGGATATGCCCGCAACCAGGCACATGCCCTTGACCAAAATTGAACCCGGGACCCTTCAGTCCCCAAGCCAACGCTCTATCCACTGAGCCAAACCGGTCTCGGCCAAAGGAACATTCTTAACCTGAATGTCATTCCAACAAAAACCAGGGACGTGCAGAGGTCAGTGGTGTCCACTCTGACCAGTGCTAGTTAGCATTATTGGGGGCACAGGGGGAGAAATAGAGCGTTCTAACGTCGGTGATATTGCAAAAAAGGAAATCACCTGTAAGCCTGCAGAAAACGATGGGCGGCATTATTTTGTGATTGTAAACGTACAAATCCCTAGGGGCCCTCGGAAAGAGGACCGGTTTTAGCAGGGGAATGTGGCTGTGTGGCCGGATAGAAGACAGACACACGCAGCCAATCATTTTTCTCTTTGCTGGTGAGAACTCACTACGCTCGGACGGAAAAGGAAGCATCCCACTTTCCATCCGTGACAAATCCCGCCGTGGCATTCAGCCGGCAGAAACTGTGTGGAGGACTCGGGGGACGACGTAAATGATCACATCCTCCCGAGGAGCATAAAGCGATTCTAAAAGACAGGCTCTCGCCCCATGCTCCTCGAGGGAAAACAGGACGGTGAGATAAACGTCAGCTTCAAATTTAGTTTTGCAGAAGCTCTGCCTTACTTTACAGAAAGCAAAAAGTAAGTTGATCGTCAGATGTTATACTAAAGACTCTGGCTGGTGTGGGTCAGTGGTTAGAGCGTTGGCCTGCCCAAGGAAGGGTCACTGGTTCCAGATGTTTATCTCTCCTCTTCCCTCCCTCCTTTCCACTCTCTCTAAATAATATAGATGTGTAATCAAAAAAATTACCCTCGGTTGAGGATTAACAACAACAACAAATTCTTTTTTTTTTCTCCTTTCACAAAACCCTACCTAACAAAAGGGTAATATGCAAATTGACTGCACCTTCCCTATGCCCAAGCCACGCCCACCCACCAATCAGGGAGAGTATGCAAATTAATCTAACCAAGATGGTGGTTAATTTGCATATCAAGACAGAGTTGAAAAAAGCCAAATGCTGCAGAAGGGAACGAAGCTGTGGAGGAGCAAGCAGGTGGGGGGAGAGAAGGAAGGGAAGCAGCTGGGAGGAGAGAAGGAAGGGAAGCAGGTGGGGGAGAAGGAAGGGAATCAGGAGGGGGGGTGAGAAGGAAGGGAAGCAGGTGGTGGGGGAGGAGGAAGGGAAGAACGTGGGGCGGGGGAGAACGAAGGGAAGCAGGTGGGGGGAGAAGGAAGGGAAGCAGGTGGGGGGAGAAGGAAGGGAAGCAGGTGGGGGGGAGAAGGAAGGGAAGCAGGTGGGGGGAGAAGGAAGGGAAGCAGGTGGGGGGGGGGGAGAAGGAAGGGAAGCAGGTGGGGGAGAAGGAAGGGAAGCAGGTGGGGGGAGGGAAGGAAGGGGAGCGGGTGGGGGGAGCGCAGGAAGGGCAGCGGGTGGGGGAGAAGGAAGGGAAGCAGGTGGGGGGGGAGAAGGAAGGGAAGCAGGTGGGGGGGGGGAGAAGGAAGGGAAGCAGGTGGGGGAGAAGGAAGGGAAGCAGGTGGGGGGAGAAGGAAGGGAAGCAGGTGGGGGGAGAAGGAAGGGAAGCAGGTGGGGGGAGAAGGAAGGGAAGCAGGTGGGGGGGGAGAAGGAAGGGAAGCACCTGGGGGGAGAGAAGGAAGGGAAGCACGTGGGGGGGGAGAAGGAAGGGAAGCAGGTGGGGGAGAAGGAAGGGAAGCAGGTGGGGGGAGAAGGAAGGGAAGCAGGTGGGGGGAGAAGGAAGGGAAGCAGGTGGGGGGGAGAAGGAAGGGAAGCAGGTGGGGGGGGGAGAAGGAAGGGAAGCAGGTGGGGGGAGAAGGAAGGGAAGCAGGTGGGGGGAGAAGGAAGGGAAGCAGGTGTGGGGGGGAGAAGGAAGGGAAGCAGGTGGGGGGAGAAGGAAGGGAAGCAGGTGGGGGAGAAGGAAGGGAAGCAGGTGGGGGGAGAAGGAAGGGAAGCAGGTGGGGGGAGAAGGAAGGGAAGCAGGTGGGGGGGGAAGGAAGGGAAGCAGGTGGGGGGGGAAGGAAGGGAAGCAGGTGGGGGGGGAAGGAAGGGAAGCAGGTGGGGGGGGAAGGAAGGGAAGCAGGTGGGGGAGAAGGAAGGGAAGCAGGTGGGGGGAGAAGGAAGGGAAGCAGGTGGGGGGGGGGGGGAGAAGGAAGGGAAGCAGGTGGGGGAGAAGGAAGGGAAGCAGGTGGGGGGGGAGAAGGAAGGGAAGCAGGTGGGGGGGGAAGGAAGGGAACCAGGTGGGGGAGAAGGAAGGGAAGCAGGTGGGGGGAGAAGGAAGGGAAGCAGGTGGGGGGGAGAAGGAAGGGAAGCAGGTGGGGGAGAAGGAAGGGAAGCAGGTGGGGGGAGAAGGAAGGGAAGCAGGTGGGGGGGAGAAGGAAGGGAAGCAGGTGGGGGGGGAGAAGGAAGGGAAGCAGGTGGGGGGAGAAGGAAGGGAAGCAGGTGGGGGGGGAGAAGGAAGGGAAGCAGGTGGGGGAGAAGGAAGGGAAGCAGGTGGGGGGGAGAAGGAAGGGAAGCAGGTAGGGGGGGAAGGAAGGGAAGCAGGTGGGGGAGAAGGAAGGGAAGCAGGTGGGGGGGGAGAAGGAAGGGAAGCAGGTGGGGGAGAAGGAAGGGAAGCAGGTGGGGGAGAAGGAAGGGAAGCAGGTGGGGGGGGAGAAGGAAGGAAAGCAGGTGGGGGGGGAAGGAAGGGAAGCAGGTGGGGGGGGAAGGAAGGGAAGCAGGTAGGGGGGGGAGAAGGAAGGGAAGCAGGTGGGGGGGGGAGAAGGATGGGAAGCACCTGGGGGGAGAGAAGGAAGGGAAGCAGGTGGGGGGAGAAGGAAGGGAAGCACCTGGGGGGAGAGAAGGAAGGGAAGCACGTGGGGCAGGGGAGAGCCCAGCAGGAAGCCCTATTTCAGGAATTTTCCTGCAATAGGCTCCTAGTGTAATATAAGTACCTGTAAACAGATTTAAAAATCACAAACAAAAGTAGTGCTGGTGGAGAAGCACCTATGCTATCAGATAAACAAGACATAAAATAGCCTAGCTAATAAAAAGGGGATATGCTAATTCGCCATCACGCCGTCGCAAAGATGGCAGCACCCACAGCCAATAAGGAGGGAATATGTTAATTGACCGCCGCACCCTCCACAATGGTGGCACCCACAGCTGCAAGATGGTGATGCCCACTTTCCTCATCCCGGCCGGGGCAGCAGGCGGGCCCGGCCACTCCACGTACCTGCTCCTGGAGTCTTCCCCCCCTTACTCCCCCAGTTCCCTCAGCCCCCAGCCACCCGGGGCCGGCCCAAGGCACAGGCAAGCCTTGGATGGCGGCCGCCCAGAGCCGCCGGTGGCTCAGGGAACCAGGATCAGCGGAGGCTTGTGGCAGCAGCAGAGGTGAGATGGGGGCATGGCCTTCCCCTGATCACTGGGTCGCCTCCTGCCCCTGAGGGCTCCTGGACTGTGGGGGGGGGGAGGGGCAGGCCAGACTGAGGGGCACCCCCTCCGGTGCATGACTTTCCATGCACTGGGCCTCTAGTCCCATATAATAAAAGCCTAATATGCAAATTGTCCCCTTGGGCAGTTGTTCCACCGGGAGTTCAACTGCTCGCTATGAGGTGCGCTGACCACCAGGGGGTGGTGCAGAGCACGGCAGGCATCGACCATGCAGTGCTGGCAGCGGGCAGCAGTGGAGGGGCTGCTGGCCCCGATGGGCCCCAATAAGAGTGGGACTGTGGAGGGATGGTAGAGCAGGTGAGCGGGCAGTGCCAGGCCAAGGCAGGTGCAAGCAGGGGCCTGATCGCCCCGCTGATCGACCAGTGGCAGCTGTGGGGGACAGGGCGGCCACCT
>CM072936.1:7504557-7507057 GCA_036971965.1 Nyctalus aviator | reverse complement strand
CAAAACCAGTTTGGCTCAGCGGTAGAGCGTTGGTCTGCGGACGGAAGGGTCCCAGGTTCGATTCCGGTCAAGGGCATGTACGTTGGTTGCGGGCCCATCCCCGGTGGGGGGTGTGCAGGAGGTGGCTGGTCGATGTTCCTCTCTCATCGACGTTTGTGCCTCTCTATCTCTCTCTTTTCCTCTCTGTAAAAAAATCAATAAAATATATATTTTTTTAAAACCAGTGACAGTCATTTGAAATACTATACATACATGTTTTAAGTCATATGTGTGTTACACCCCACACAACTATTTCTTGCGATAACATACGTATAAAGTGGCATCGATGTAGTGGGTGGTTTTTCTCATTGGCTAGAGCACTAGAACCAGGCTGTAGGACAGTAAATATATTAACAGTAAAACCCAGGGTAATAGTCACAGCATAACAACATCCAGACAAATCACGTAGGAAGACCCTTGTGAGGACGGAGAGGGGCGGGGCTGGGATGACAGGAAGGATGAGGGTGGGAGATGCTGTTCGAAAGGAGACTGTTCGCTCAGGTCTCTGAGCCAGTCCTCCTTCAGAGCTCCCCCAGGAAAGTGGGTTCAGAGAGAAAGGAGGGGCTTCCTGGGGGGACTGGGCTCTGACTCCCTCTCCCCTCCCCCTCTGACCAAGACCCATTTTCTGGAAGGCGGGGAGGTGAAGATCTTCAGCAGGAATCAGGAAGACAACACCGGAAAGTACCCTGACATCATCAGCCGCATCCCCAAGGTGGGTGTCTGCCACCCCTTTCCCTCTCTCCCCTCCGGCAGGGGCCGCAGTTACTGCTGCAAAGAGCCGGGCTTGGCCAGGCAGCTCGGTGCAGCCCGGAACCTGGGTCCGTGTCCACGTGTCTCTCTGAGTTTGGTTCCAAGTTGTCGGTGGACCTTGGGAGCTGCAGCAGGAGAAGGACATTTGTTCCCCTGAGTCCGCCTGTTGGCCTCGTCCTCGCCGCTCACCGGCCCTGGGTCCCCTTCTCCTCTCAGATCAAACTCCCGTCAGTCACGTCTTTCATCCTGGACACGGAGGCCGTGGCGTGGGACCGGGAGAAGAAGCAGATCCAGCCCTTCCAAGTGCTCACCACCCGCAAACGCAAGGTAGGCTCAGCCCAGCCACTTCACTGCCTGCCACGGTCCCCCTCCCTCCTCGTCCTCCCAGGCCCGCCCGGTGCCCAGAGGGTCAGAGTGTTCGACAGGACGCAGGTCTCAGCCTGTGCAGCGTGGCTGCCACCGCTCCAGCCATTGCATTTTCATCCCAGCAGGCAAGTAGAAAGCAGGAAAGGGCTATTTTTAAAATATATATATATATTTGTATTGATTTTTTACAGAGAGGAAGAGAGAGGGATAGAGAGTTGGAAACATCCATGAGAGAGAGAAACATCAATCAGCTGCCTCTTGCACACCCCCTACTGGTGATGTGGCCGTAACCAAGGCACAGGCCCTTGACCAGAATCGAACCTGGGACCTTTTCAGTTCGCAGGCCGACGCTCTATCCACTGAGCCAAACCGGTTTGGGCAGGAAGAGCTATTTTCCTACATCTAAGTGTTCTATGATGAAAGCAGGTCTGTTCCAGGAGCCCCACAGCCTGCACCCCAGCAAACTTCTTTATTCTCATTGGCCGGCAGTGTGTCCTGTCACCACCATAGCTGCAAGGGAGGCTGGGAGAACAGATGCCTGACACGGGAGAGGTTGGATCCGCCGAGCGCCATCGCAGTTCATTGTTGGGGCTGGCAGCATCGCCACCCGCCCAGCCGTGCGGCCTGTTGGTGGAGCAGGGAGAGTGGTGGTGACGGCAGTGTCTGCCTCAGGCAGGATGGCAGGGGACCCGCCAGGCCCGACTCACCTTTCCCGCCCTCTCTCTTCTCCCCAACCCAGGAGGTGGATGCCGCCGAGATCCAGGTGCAGGTGTGTCTGTACGCCTTCGACCTCATCTACCTCAACGGAGAGATGAGTCCGGCCTCACTTCCGGGGCAGCCGAGGGCCGAGTTTCACTTCTCGATCTGTCACGTCATTGCGGGTGCGGGCACTCCTGGGCAGCCGTGCCCCTCGGTCCAGGGAGTCGTGTGGGTCCCCAGGGCCCTCCGGGGGTCTGGGCGGCCCTCCCTGCCCAGCTGCACACTGTGAGGCGGCTCTTCTCCATGTGGTGTGGCTGCCCGTGCAGACGTGAGGAGCCAGCCCGTGCTAAGCCAGTGTTTTTGAGATTATCACTTTTATTACATAGTTATTTATTATTACTTAAAGCGTTATTATTATTTTTTAAAATATATTTTATTGATTTTCTACAGAGAGGAAGGGAGATGGATAGAGAGCCAGAAACGTCAATGAGAGAGAAACACCGACCAGCTGCCTCTTGCACACCCCCCACTGGGGATGCGTCTGCAACCCAGGCACATGCCCTTGACCGGAATTGAACCTGGGACCCTTCAGTCCACAGACCGACGCTCTACCGCTGAGCCAAACCGGTTTTGGCTAAAACGTTAT